>CAJQZM010035679.1:0-27055 GCA_907164665.1 Colias nastes | reverse complement strand
TCCTGTCCAGGATTTTCCCAGTCAACCCATTTTTAATACATTTTTTAATACACTAAATTTATTATAAAATTGGTCTCATTCTATTATCACGCCGTTGCATTTCGACTTATATTCGGATCTTAGACCATAATGAAATTCTGGCTGCAATGTCACCAGCTGTTTCTGTGACAGGATCGGATGCAGGCTGTCACGTAAAGGGCAAGATAAATTTCACTGAAAAGGGTCTAAGGTTACGTTAAAAGAACGATTACGGAGGGTCACTCAACCCTCAGTTACAACTACATTTTTCTTCAAGTGCTGAATGAGAAGAAATTTAACGAGGGTCTTTTGTTAAAGCCAATACGTAAGTATATACTTATATACTTATATAGATTTGATTTGTAAGATTGGGTTTGATTAAACGCTTGCCAATAAAGGTTCCATGTTTTCTTCAAATCTTTGAATAAAGTAAAGTATTATTCGTAAGTCTTAAAAATGTTGTAAATACACTTTAGAGAATTCCATTGGACTGCACTGGAGGACTGACCGGTTGGCTTGGTTGGTAGTGGCCCTGCCTTCCAAGCCAGAGGTCGTGGGTTCGATTCCCACCCGGGGCAAATATTTGTGTGATGAACATAGATGTTTGCTCTGTGTCTGGGTGTTAATTATCTATATAATGGCCACCATTCACAAGCGCGCCCATCCGCTGGATTTGTAGCTGGCGACAAGACCGCGGACAAATCTGCGTGTGTATGTATCGGTGTGCGCGGCTCGCGGCTCGGCGCGGCGCTCGCCGTCTGGAGACGCGAGCGCCGTCTGGAGACGCGAGCGCCGCGCCGCACCCGAGCTGCGCCGGACAAATCCGTACGTGTGTGTGCGTCCGCGGATTTGTCGGTGAACTTGTCAGTCATTCGCCATATACTTATATACGTATATTGTATATTTTTTCGTTGTTTCAGCCATTCCTTTGCCCACACGCGCTTTTTATTTTTGTTCTGCGTAAAAAGTATTGCACCGACTACTAGAGCCACTTTTTTGCGTTTTGAAAGCATCGGTACCTTGGTAGGGTAGATACGTGCAAGGCTCACCAAAGTTCACAGTCGACTGGACTACAACTCGGCGCTCGTGTAGTGTGTGGGGGATGACGGATTTGTCCACGGATTGGTACAGTTCGGGGCTCGGCTCGCGGTGCGTGTAGTGAATGCCGGACTTAAGTATTTATTTAAAAATTATATAATATGTATGTTTATCAGCCATCTGGTTTCCATAACACAAGCGAAAGCTTAGTATGGAATCAGATTGTGCCGTGTGTGAAAATTGTCCTGAAATATTTATTTATTTATTTATAATTATTTACCCCTTAAAATGATTTTGACTAGATATATTTTGTTTCACAAGGTACACAATATCCACTGCATAGAGCATATCCACATCAAAAATGACTATTATGTACCTATAAAAACTACGCTTTCTATAGGTAAGTATATAATATTTTATAACTGCCAATTACTTAATAGATACAGTTAAATAATATTACATAACAAATTATTCAATGCATTTTATAAAGTACCTAAGTTACTTCAATATTTTTAAATGACATCAGACAAAAATGAAGTTGATAGCGGATACAAATGATGGATTTCCGTAAGCTATCGCGATGGAAATTTTTGAAAGGATATTTATCACTCGGCGGAAATTTGATGCCACTAAAGGAAACCGATAGGAGATTGGCTTGGCGAACATCGCTGGGAACACGATACTGTATAAATACACAATTATATGTTTTTAGCAACGCGGTTATTGGTATAAAAGGGTACTTGATAAATGGAATTGGGCTTATGAAAATACTAGCTGTGTCGCGCGGTTTAACTCACGGACGAACTAACAAGATCCAGTTTTTGTTATAGCTCATTTGTTATTCTATTACTTACCTACCTATATTACTGTAAAATTTCATACAAATCAATCTAAGTAGTATTTTTTTTTCGTGAAAGAGTAACAAACATACATACGTTAACTTTCGCATTTAAAATATTATCAGAACGGAAACAAATCCAACAAACCAAAAATTATTGAAATACGTTTCATTGTTCTTGGGTTATAAAAAACTTCTGCTCTATGACAGTTGATTGTTTTATTGTCGAATGACTTTAACGTATATGAATTCCAAACATAAGCATGGTACTTCAAAAATTTAACCACAACTTTTATGCAAGATATATGAAAATTAAATAAATATTAGGAGAGTAGCTCCTAGCCAGAATGAACTTAAAGACCTAAGAATTAAATAATTTACAAAAAAATATCTAATTTATGTTTATTTCCTAACCCAGGAAATTTACTGGATTGAGGAAATAAACATAAACATACATTAGAGATCTAGTAATGTCTAGTAGTCTTATATTAACTATGCGGCTAAAATATAATACCGTTATCACTAACAGACTTTGCAATAGTTTTATATAAAAAATGTTGCAACAGTCCAACGTCAAGCTGAGTGAAAGTGCTCCAGTTACCATTACACGACCAAATTAAAACGACCACAGATCTATTAAAACTATATGAAAGAAACTACCTTCATATTTTACTCTCTTAATACTAAAATAAGATTGCTTTACTGAATTTTATATCCATAGTATCTGCTCCGATAGCCGTGATCGTCTAGTGGTTAGGACCCTACGTTGTGGCCGTAGTAACCCAGGTTCGAATCCTGGTCACGGCAGCGAATAGCTGTTACGGCGGAGCATATTTTTTTTATTTTGATATTTTATCTGATATATCAACATAAATAAAGTAATAAAAGAGAGAATTTAACAAGTGTTTGCAGCCACAGAAATATATCGAGATAGAAGGAAAGAGTGTATGTACCTCGCGTGGCGAAAAGACGATTAATCATCGTCTTTGCTCGCCACGATGCTCAGTCTGTTCACGACCTCTCTCCGTGTGTGACGTACTAATGCAAACAGAAAATGGCCCCGTACTCGATAATTAACTGTGCAAACACCACCAAAAAAGTTGAAGGTGTCAATGAAAATATTTCCTTTCACGGGTAAGTACTTTTTGCCCTAAAATATCTGTTATTACTTATAAAACAATTTATTTTTGTGCTCCGTAATAATTTAATGTAAACGGCAACGGAATGATGCTACTTTTCCATTACGGCTTTAATTTTACACGCCAGACTGGACATGCATTGAAAACCAGCAATGAAAATAAAACATTCCAAACTGTCGAAACGCGGTAAAGGTTGATTTCTCATTTTTCTGTCAAAAGTAAGCATATAGAGTTGTACGCCACGATTTTCAATGCCGATTTCTTAGTCGATTCAAATCGATACCTATTGAAAACAGAAAAATGATAATTATTTTTTAATCCTATAATATTATTGTTAAGTATATCGATGGTTTAAAATATATTTACTCTATACTTATTGCAAATTTGTTTCAGTTTTCCGAAAGATTCTCTTGTGAAAAATAAATGGATGGAAGCAAAAACTGGTTTCCTACGAAACATAGTCTGATTTGTTCCATACATTTTCACGAAGATTCGTTTACTGGCCTATCAAAGTTTCGGCGAATAATGTTAAGTGGTTGAGGAGTTCCTTCCGTCTCCATCATTAGCTCAGCACCATGATACTAGAATTTAATATTGTCACCTGACTTGCACATGTATGCAAAATTTCAGCTCAATAAGTTGAGTAAAACTACTTTAATATTCAATTGCAAGATTTGATCCGAACATACATACATACATTCATATACACATGCATATACATACAGTTTAAGTTAATAAAAAGCTTGTAAAAATGAACATTCATTTTTATTCTCATTCTTCTGTCAAGGTCAAAATCGATTCCCAAATCGATTCCATAAAATGTTTTAACTACCTACTTAGTTTCTTTTTATTAGGGGACAATTATTTTGACGTTGTGAACATCACTACAAGACTCGCGTGACGTCAAAGTACCTACGCAAAATGTTACACGCTCGGTTCTCATATAAATCGACGAACTATTTCCTTCTATCTCGATATATTTCTGTGTTTGCAGCATTCAATAGTAAAAAATTCCAAAACATTTTATTTATTCTTAGTATATATTTTTTAAAATGAAAAAAAAAAATATTATACTTTTAAAATCTTCGCGAGAATGTAAACAATCTAAATACAAACAAAGGAGCTTCATTTTAATTTTAAGGCGCATAATTATAAGCTCTTAAGTTTCACGTTCAAAAGGAAAATTTATAAAGAAATGCAGTGTTTAGTTGCAAAATAAACAAGCTACGTATTTTAAAAGCCCCGTTTCCACACAATGGAATTCATAAAAAATGTTATTTTCAAAAGAATTTTACATAAAAATAACTGCGTTAAAAACAACCGACTTCAAAAACGGAAAAGTAAGAAATAAAAAAGATTTGATATTATTAATGCTTAGTGTTTGGCACCGACTTCAAACCTTTTTAGTAAATAGCACATCTAAATAATATTTAGTAATTAATAATATCAAATCTTTTTTATTTTTTACTTTTCCGTTTTTGAAGTCGATTGTTTTTAACGAAGTTATTTTTATTTAATACTTTTTAGTGTATTTTTCAACACGAATCAAACGAGCCCAAACTCGATAAAGTTGAGTCAATATATTACTAAGTTCCTATGGCCACCTTCCGATTCCATCATCAAATCAGCTCTATGTCATAATAATGTTTCATCGCTATCCAATTTACATCCTATACAAAATTTCAGCTCAATCGGTTACCTGGAAATGAATCAAAGTTACTTGCTACATTTCAATTAAGTCATCGAGATCAGACAAAAATGCTCACAAAATAAAAACTACTGGGCTTATCCGAATAAAATTTATGGGACCAATTCCACATCATCCCGCATCGAACAAAAAAAGAATCACGTAAATCGGTTCAGAAACATCGGAGTAATCGGTGTACATACATAAAAAAAATATATATATATACCGGCCGAATTGATAACCTCCTCCTTTTTTTTGAAGTCGGTTAAAAAAGCGCGGAATATAAATGTTTTATACCGGGATACTGTTGTTATAACATGGTTTTTATACGGTACTTATTACTTTCATATTAAATAAACCAATAGGTACTTACTCAAAAAATAATTTACATTATAATATTATCTGCTATGATATGCAAAAACAAGAAAAAACACACACACAACCACAAACAAGAGAACTCCCGTTTTAAACAGTCATTTGTTTTTCAATCAAAAATAATTTACATTTGATTCAACGAATATAATCTTAATATAATATACATATTTTAAATAGAGAAGATTCAATAAAAACAATAAAAAAAAATATTATTTTCTGCCAGTGATAATCACATGCTTATCCAAGGAGTATTATTATGTCATCAGTCTAATTTATTATCTATATAAATTCTACATAATGACTAATTTCAAACTTTGCACACGCGCTCGTGTTTGTAAACGCTCCTATTGTAATATTTAATTTATATAATATTGTAACTAATGATAATTTGATAACCTTTAACTTGTTCAAAATGTTCACCTCTGTTATCTTAGTTTTATTCGTTTGGACCTATCCAATATACGCATGTAAGTATTTACTAAAATTAATAACAATTTGGTAACTATGTAAATAATTTAATTCAAAAATTATTATAAATGACGTTTTTTAATTGAGGTGAATCGAAATAAAAAAAATAGTATTTTTATCGCAAAATTTTGTGCCTATTCGCCAATAACATTGTTGTCATAAATTTTATTTAGTAAAATTTTAAATATTGATTTTAACAGGAAAATCATATAGGTAGAAATAAGAGCAATAATAACGCATCACTTTTCCTCATTAATTAATCCTAATTTATTAATGAAGATATCACAAATAAATGATACATTATTAATTAAAATTATGATACAGCAGATGATGCTTTTACAATACATAATATTATTCAACAAGCTCTCCTTAAAAATTATTCAATAGGTAAACTTATCTAGTATATTAAACCTCAAATGTGGAAAATCGATTGGTCAGTAAATAAAAGTTTTGTTAACCAATAAATCACAACAACTTTTAAATATTTACATCAGTTCTATAAAAAAAGACGGGTTGCACTCCGGGATTGCCGGCAGAAGTGAAAACTTGATTATTAACGTTCAGCATGTTTGATATATTGGAATGGTATCCGTCTTACGCATGGAATATAAGGGCTAAAAAAAAAAAAAAAAACATCCGTCTTACGCTTTTTCGATCAGGCCACGTGTCCTGACGCGAGTTTAAGATTTTATACCCAACGCCGCTAAAGAAGTTTTCACTTCAAAAAATAATAGTCTGTTTAACCAATACTGGAGCTCAGTGTTTAGAATTAAAAATTCGTCAGCACAAAGCTTCTCGTACTATTTCAATATAATATTATCTATTTAAAGTCTAAATCTTCAATTGTTATTTATTTAAAGCTATAAATTTTCCTATATCCCAATTTTAGTGGCACCTGAAAAATGTGAAAAGTTACCGGCGCAGAGGTATTGTATCATAGAATGGATGTCGAGGGAGAGGTGGGCGCACACAGAAAGGTAATATAACATTTTATAGATTTATAATAAAAATCGTAGATTTTCTAACTCCTGTGACGATTTATATCAGATTTTTCTTAGATAGGTTCATCGTATGTAGTTTGTGGGCAATGTATAGAAATAATAAATTACTTTAAAATCATTCTTATGTACTCGAAGAAAATATGTAACTGCATTTTCTTCGTTTGTAACTCATATGTATACAAGAAGTAGTTAGGTAATCACTAAGTTTTTTGCTAACAATTATTCGCTTAACACGAACTTATCTTACAGTTAAGCAAAACCGCAGAACTGATTGGCATGAAATATGTTATGCAGAAAGCATGCAGATATTTATTATTATATGGAGATAAACATGTCCTATTTTACCAACATTAAAACCCCTAAAGTCTTCACCGTCGCCTTCAAAAATACAAAAAAGGCATAGGAAAAAACCTAGCGCGTAATTAACGTAACATACAATGAACTCGAGCAACACCTTCATTCGCTACATTAATACAGTTCTATAATTTCCAGGTACACCTACAAATGGGACCGCCGAAAATGCTTACTCATCCGCTGGGCGGAGTACTGCGGCCCTCCGCCACCTCTCACTAATAACTTCGAATCGGAACATATTTGCTACTCAGAGTGTGGGGGCTGGGCTTAATCTATACTAATATTATAAGGCTGAAGTGTTTGTTTGTTTGAACGCGCAAATCTCAGGAACTACTGGTCCGATTTGAAAAATTCTTTCGGTGTTAGATAGCCCATATATCGGAAGGCTTTTATCATCATATCAGTAAAATTTTTGTCTGTCTGTCTGTCTGTCTGTCTGTATATTCGTTATAGAAACAAAAACTACACGACGGATTTTAACGAAATTTGGCACAATTATTCTTCATACTCCTGGGCAGGTTATAGTATACTTTTTATTACGCTACGATCAATATGAGCAGAACAGTGAAGGGAAATATTGGGAAAACGGGAGCTCTATTTTTTAAGCTTCCGTCGCGTGTGCAGCCTTAATGGTTAAAGCTACATAGAAATCATGTATGACACAAATGTTCTTAAATTATTATTATTATTATATAAAAATAAATTCCTAGACAGCATAGGTATGTCTATCTTTTAAAATTGACTCACAATAACACGTGAAACTTCAATAGCTTAGCAATTCGGAGCTTTCTGATTATATTTGTCTACTCTTACGTTTACAACACTCTCACTCATCCCCAATTAAAAAAGTTAACATTATTACCTATTCAATAAAAAAAGAATCATGTAAATCGATGTAGAAGCACCAAAGTTATACATGAAATACGCTATAAGTCATCGCGCGTGAATACAGAATCATGCCATAAGGATTATTTTTGTGTATCAGTTGCCGCGTTCGACGCGCTTCGCGGTAATAATATACTAATAATATATGTATGTATGTATGGTTTTCACGCTTATACTACTGGACCGATTTCAAAAATTCTTTCACAATTAGAAAGCTTCACTGAGCAACATAGGCTAGGTTTTATCCAGGAAATCCCACGGGAACGGGAACTATGCGGGTTTTTCTTTGAAAACGCGGGCGAAGCCGCAGGCGGAAAGCTAGTAGTTAATAATATGTTTTAGCTAAAATAAAAAAGCCTCTTTAATATGTATTTTCTGACACAAATGTTAAAGCGTAGACGGTAATAGATATTAATATTCTAATTAAAATTATTAAGAATTTAATATGTTCCTTGTTAATTATATTAATTAGTTTTCATAATATAATGCAGACAATTGTTCGTTATCTTTTATTGTTCTATATTAAAACCTTCCTTTTCTCCGCCTTATTGTGTTTGTTGTTTCATTATAAATTTATTTCGCTTATGGTATTTAGTAAGTAGTCCTACCAAATGCAAAAATGTTTACCTACTTTTTTCTTTCGCCTATTTTTTATCAATAAGAGTGTATTTCAGTCTGAAAGACATTTTTATTTAGAAAAAATAAATATACTGAATAATTAAGGAATCTAATAGACTTCGGCGACCAAGGTGTGGCGGATACACCCCTATTCCACAGATCAATACAAATCAGAGACACCTGATGGTAAGCTTCGATATTACATGTACCTATATAATATTTTGCAGAGATAATCAATGTCTCTTGTAAATGTGTTTCTAAAAAAAATTGAGGATAAAAGAAAATTGATGACAAGGATGAAGAACTACAATATTGGAAAATAGACTCCAATCAAATCAATATAATACATATTATGTTTACATTCTTCATTCGAACTGCAAGGGACTGGAACATACTTCCTGAGTCTGTGTTCCCCGACGAGTACAATATCGGGGTCTTCAAGCATAGAGTGAACGGGTGCCTACTAGGGAGGCGCGTACGATATTAGACCACATCTTAGCTTTCCATCAGGCGAGATTGTGGTCAAGCGCTTCCCTATCTACCATTAAAAAAAAAGTATTGATTGATTCCGTTGGCTTAATTGTAAATTCTTTACAGTCTGGTGAATAAAAATGCTACAAAATTATTCGTAGAAGAAAAATTATGTAACTGTATAATTAATATTATAAGAAAAATTATTCCAAGTTAGAATATGGATAGTTTCACACAAATTTTCCCTAAAACAAGAAAACCTTTCATAACAAGTTAATAAAAAGTAAAATCCTGACTAAAGCATCTAACGCAAAATGGGCTCTACTTTAAAAATAATATACGTTTCTTTCTCTATATTATTTTTTCCCTTAATACAAAAGGCTCTATTAGTAGCTAATCTACCAAAGTCGCGCCCTAGCAAAACTATGGCAGTGTCCATTTGACAGGGCGCCGGGACATCCGTTAGTTTTGTACAATGGGCAACAAAGTTGTGACGTTCACTGAACAACAACTCGAGGACTATCAGGTTTGAATTTATTTGTATTTATGTACTTTACTGAATATAGAAACTAGGCTATTAACTTAAGGATATATAGGATAGTCTTCGTTGTAAATATTGTTAGACAAAGTTTAGTAAATAAATACCATTCTTACATCGATTAACATGAAGAAGAGTATGGTGATAATTGGTTTTCTTGTTTACCTATGTATGATGATTATTCTAATGATATATATTGATTGATATACAATATGAGATCACGAAAAACTAGACAATAATAGGAGAAATGGCAAAGTTATTATACAAATACTAAGCGCCGCATAGTGATGTCCTCCCAAACTCAAAGCTACAGTTAATCAGATATAATTTAATTCATAACCATTAGAAGCAGTTAACTTCACGTTTTGATAAAAACACACTTAAAATAGGAAACAGATTACACTGTTAGTTAAACAACAAAGTCAATTCACACCGGTGAAAACTGCTATCAATACAAAAAGTTCAGTACAATGAAAACAAAGACTAAGCTTAGTTTACAAAAAAAATGTTTGGTTTCCTTTGCGGTGAAACTTTTTTATCTGGTTTTACACGCTACAAGACAGAAAAGGACAATTTATGCTGCTTATATCATTTTTTTTAGTTTTATGTATTATTTTAAAATAAAGATCGAACACTCAAAATTTTCAGTAAAACCATGGACCAATATATATTATATTGGTCCATGGTAAAACATAGAGTTTAAACCAATTTTCTTATTAATGCATCTCGATTCTAGAGTCTAGACTTATGTTTCCAAAACAATTTTTTTTATCAAATAATACATATTTTTCAAAGAAATTTTTATTTATAAATAAATCAATTTATTTCAAACGAACCCGATTCTGATTTGAATGACGTCTTACGTCTAAGACAGTCGTAATCTTGAAGCAAATGGGTCAATAGCAGTGACGTCATCGGTCCAACCTAGCCCTAGATATTCGTGATTAGACTGAACAATATTGCCTAATGTTATTTATGCTTTATTAATAAATAATAAACACTAAGATATTTTCAGTTATTAGTTATGATCGAATAAAGATGTCAGGTATTACTAAAAGCCTGAGTAAGATACATAAACAACGAAAAATGGTATTGGTGTTTGATTTTATTGAAGTGAAACTTGTTGGTGTAACATTTTTTCGTTACGCGTGACATTTTTCCGTTACGCGCCATCTTTTTCTTATCCCTACCACGCGTGATTCGACGTATTTCTGTAAAGTTGCATAATATAGTAAATTATTTTTTGAAAAATAAGGTCATAAAGAAGTTTCACTTCTTACGTGTGTACTAGTACACGCACACATTCTTTTTATAAAGATAGTTTACTTTTGTAAGGTGCATGAAATTATGATTTGCGAATGTTATTAATGATTTATATTGAGAAAATTTATTATGTAAGGACAAAGTTTCAAGCATAAATTGCTAATAGGCTTCATATAATAAAAATACAAATGTTTTACTTTACTTCAGTTTTATACAACTTATAATAAAGGTACTTAAATATTTATGAAGAAATTATAAAACATTTAAACTTACACAGGACTGTACGTTCTTCACGAGAAAAGAAATACTTAGGTAAGTTGTCTCAACATTATTTTTAATAATCATTGTGAAAGTTTAAGTCTCTTCTCTATATAATATTATTTTACTAAGTAGGTACTTAAAAAGTTTATCATCCGATTCAATGTATTTATTTTACGTTAAAATTTAAGCTATTACCCGATTTTTTCTAGATAATGTAAAGGAAATCTCACCTAGAATTGACTAGGTTCAGCATAGGTAGTCGAGGAAAAAAATACTGACATTTGACCATTTAAAAATATATCTACTAAAGTTGTAATAACTTTAGTTTCTACTCTTGTTTCGGTGGCGAATGAACATACATACTAATAATCTTAGTAGATATAATAATATTGAAATGAAATGAAAAATACTTTATTGTACACATTATAGAATACATTTTACAAACTTAAAAATATAATATAGCAATGTACAGTAGGCGGCCTTATCGCTGGCAGCGATCTCTACCAGGCAACCCAGAAAAGACGAGGAAAATAAATGAGTCAATAACATGGTGGTGCAAAATAAATATTATCTGTGCTTATAATATAATCTCCCTTCAATTAAGAGATTTGTGTATTTGCGTTGAAGTAAAACATTTGCACATCCATTAAATATTTTGGATTAATAAGTAACGTACAAACATTCATAATCCACGGTCAATTAAAGGGTGATATTTGCATTTGCTTCTACAAACCCTCGAACTCCATTTATTTAGATAAAGCTTTAACCAAATGTTTTCATCCATGAAAAACATTAAAACTTTTATAGGTATATAAAATAATTTATACAATATGAATATTAAACAGCCTGTTTCAACATCAAAATAGCCTTTTCCATGTGAAATAACAAAAGGAATACGAACTTACTTTAAAAAGCTCTCAACCCATTTGTAGTATAACAACATGTTACGGAATTTTAGGATTTGGGGACTTATAACATTTTCATCACAATTACGCTTGTGTAATGTGAAAATGGAAAATTCTCATGTACCTATATAAAGATATTTTATTTGTATTTATGTGATGTACTTCGTTGTTATGTTTGGTGAAATTGACGACGTCGTTTCCAAGATATGCAGCTCGTATTGATTTAGAATCTCAGGTATTACTCTTGCTCCCGATTTAGTGTTTACATTACATTATCGTTGGATATATTGGAGATAGTAGCATCTTTCGCGTTTCGTATTTTATGTCTATAGATTCTTTTTACTTTGGCATACTATTTAGTATGTAAAAACTAAAATATATACCCAATATATTATTTCTTCCAGATCCTTCATCTAAACAGATAATGCATTTGTATTTGTTTTCCTAATATTATTAATATTATAATAGTAAGCAGTATATTATAGGTATAAATTACATACGCAGCACGCTTCGCAGCATTAAACTATGTCTATTGTCGCATTTCTCCATAATTGGAGTAATCTTTTAAATTCTTGCACAATCTCTAATATTTTTATTACATAGGTAGGTACATAATATATAACTTGATAATATGCCTCCAGGGTATTCAAGAGGTTCAGAGAAGTGAACCCAGAGCTGGTGCCGAAGAGCATGACGGATAATGAAGCTCATACGATTGCTGTTCCAGTCGATCAAATAGAAAAGTTACCAGAATTAAAGGTATACCTACTAATTTTTAAAACATGGTACCTAATATAATTATAGCATATATCATAATTAATTATCAGCATAAATGAAGGTTTAAGTTAATATTTATTTTGAGAAAATATCTATCTATCTACCTACTAATTACGCTTTTTATTGAAAACTAGCGGTGGTACATGTTTATGTTTTTTTTTCCATAAGAACCATCCTCGTACTTCAAGGAATATTATAAAAAAAGAATTATCGATTTCGGTCCACCCGTTCACGCGTGATGCCGCGGCCGTGACCAAGGAAAACGGGTTTTCATTTTTATATATATACAGTGGTGGACGTTTAATTAGAAACACGTAACACGATGAAGTAGTCATCAAATTTATTTATATTTGTGTATTAACGTATTAGAGATTAAGCATTATTTCATATGTAATAGAACACCCGTTTATCTAGTTTTATTAGAAATTGCTTAATTTTAATCAAACGTTAGCTTAAATTAATAAAATTAAACAACTTTAAGTGAAGTCTGATTTCCGAGTATTTTCAGTCTGGACAACAAATTAGAAACAGCATGGTTCGAGTGTTCCAAAGTCAAAACCTGTTGAAATGCCGCCAATATTTTTTTCTTCTACAAATATTTGCACCGTTTTTTAAACATTCCATCTAAAAGTTTCTGAAAATTAATTTGCTTTGCAGTATAAATGGGTAAAAGTAAGATTTGTGACCCATCAACAAGAAAAATAATTTTAAGTTTACATTTTGACAAAAACTGGAGTTAGAGAAAAATTGCAAATCATTTAGAGTGTTCGATAAAAAGATATTCAATGCTACAGTTTATTTAAAAGAGC
Organism: Colias nastes; assembly: GCA_907164665.1. Lineage (NCBI taxonomy): Eukaryota > Metazoa > Arthropoda > Insecta > Lepidoptera > Pieridae > Colias > Colias nastes. Next base: position 13,610 of record CAJQZM010035679.1, on the reverse strand, counting down.
ATGGTACTTCTCATTAAGTGCCTAAAAAAGCTCGACCATGAAAACCCACTGCTCGCGAGCATAGGCAAATAATTCTTTTCTTAAAGATGGATCCATTTAAAGGTTCCAATTCTATTAGGAAATATGTTTTTGCAAACGTGTTAAAATCTCATACAATCTAAGCCACGACGTTGTAAAGCCGTTGTTGTCTATAAAGATTATAACAATCTAAAAACAACCCCATACGTGCCCATACTATAATTATTCCTCCGCCATGCTGAACTGTTTATTTATTATCTAAGGCCTGGTTAACTGAACGACGCGCGTATCCTTTGCTATCAGAATTGATTAAATTAATTTTAGTTTCGTCCCAAAATAAAACTTTTTCACTGGCGGACTGTCCGCGAGCAATATTTCTTAGTAAATGAAAATCGTTGTTGTCGCTGTACTGCCTAGTAAGAATCTGTACTTTCCTGGCGTCTCTTCCAAAAAATTTTGCCTCGACTTACCGCCTGCGAACCGATCTCATCGACACATTGCGAGGTTCATCTTCGGAAAAAACTAATTTTATAATAGAATTTGAACTTTTAAATGGATCCATCTTTTCCAAAAGGATCATTTGCCTATCCTCGCGAGCAGTGGTTTTTCATGGTCGAGCTTTTCTAGGCACTTGATCGGAAGTAGCTTGCTCTTTTAAATAAACAATAGCATTGAATATATTATTATTGAACACTCTAAATGATTTGCAATTTTCCTGTAACTCCAGTTTTTGTCAAAATGTAAACTTAAAATTATTTTTCTTGTTGATGGGTCACAAATCTTACTTTTACCCATTTTTACTGCAAAATTAATTAATTTTCAGAAACTTTTAGATAGAATGTTTAAAAAACGGTGCAAATATTTGTAGAAGAAAAAAATATTGGCGGCATTTCAACAGGTTTTGACTTTGGAACACTCGAACCATGCTGTTTCTAATTTGTTGTCCAGACTGAAAATACTCGGAAATCAGACTTCACTTAAAGTTGTTTAATTTTATTTATTTAAGCTAACGTTTGATTAAAATTAAGCAATTTCTTATAAAACTAGATAAACGGGTGTTCTATTACATATGAAATAATACTTAATCTCTAATACGTTAATACATAAATGTGAAATGAATTTGATGATTACTTCATCGAGTTACGTGTTTCTAATTAAATGTCCACCACTGTATATATAGATTATAGATTATTGTACAAAATAATAATGTTCACAAAACGAATTTGAAATCTTATTTAAATGTGTAAAGCTGTATAAAGCAAACTTTAAACCTTTGGTGATATTTACCTGTATGGATATTGGATACACGAAGTGAAGCTTTAAACATTCCCTTTGATATCAAAATAATATCAAGTTTACAAGCAATTTCGTGAACGTATGAATTTCGTCAGTATGAACTTACAATAATATTACATTTCTCTATGAAAACAGTATACTATACTTCATAACCACGGAATACACTAGGTATCTAATTTAGATATTTTTATTTAAATTATTTAAACAAGTATTATTTCATGATTTATATTTCTGTTGACTCATATTTAATAATTTAGCTATCCACACGTAAGTAATCTTTATTATCTACGGTACCCGCTTTACAATCGAACTTTGGACCTATCGTTTAAGAATAAATAATTGATATCTTCTAACTCTACCATTAATTTGTAATTTACCTATTCACACGAAATAATTTCCATAGTTAGCATTAACTTATTTTATCTATTATCTGCGCTTCGCGGTTTGAACCGCGTGGCTCCGTTCCTGTTGGTCTTAGCGTGATGATATATTTTAGCCTTCCTCGATAAATGGGCTATCTAACACCGAAAGAATTTTTCAAATCGGACCAGTAGTTAGCGCGTTCAAACAAATAAACAAACTCTTCAGCTTTATAATATTAGTATTAGTATAGATAATCAAACTTAGCACCCTTACGAGTACGATTCAAGCCACTGAGCAATCACAGTGTAGAAAGGTCACTAGCTAACTTACTAACTCAAAGATATCCAGCGCTTTTCAATAACCTTATTTCTTAGGAAAACCCGTTCAAGCGGCGCATCTGCCAGGTATTCTCTCACGATGGCTCCGGAAACCTTACTTTTGAGGATTTCTTGGATATGATGTCGGTGTTCAGTGAAGCCGCTCCACGGGATATCAAGGCTTGGTTTGTAAAATTGTTTACTTTCATAATAAAGATAGAGAGTTTTAAGGATAGTTTGTGGATTATGATGGCTCTAGAAATATGTGATGTTATGTTATGAATGTAAGATAGATCTATGTCATTTTCCATACATAAATCTATCTTACATTCAATTTATTTAGTTTTCAATTGGAACCGCAAATTTTGAATTGCAATATATGCGTTTACAGAGTTACCACTTACCTACTTATCTATAATTATTTCAATATAATCGAAAATAAAGACTGTTACCTACGCGTTAACATGAAATTGACGAGTAGGTACCTACCTACGTCCAAATTTCTTTTAAATTAAACTTTATCTTAATTTCAATCGCTATAATCATATTATTTATATTAAAAATATTCGTAGCTAATATTATTCACCCATTTCTCAACCTCTTCACTAAAACTCCATCAGATAGCAATGAGATAATTACAACGAATGATTTGCAGAAATGGTACAATATATCGTCTCATTGCGTAACAGGAATGTTATATTGATCACGATATGAGCAATTTCGTTTGCTTTATTGAGTTCGAAACTACATATACTGCTGTTAGCGTTCAATTTTGTGATACTGATGACAATTTTATCGAGACTCATTGGATATTGTGTTTTGTGTATAATTCTGTGGAAATACATTTTTTATAATTATTTATTTAATTTTAAGAGATTGTACCTTTATGGCTGTATCATTGGACTGTAATGAATATTATGATGGTTTTTGTGGCGAAATTTAGTAGAAAAACATTTTTTGGTCCCTAATTTGAATACCTTCTATGTTATTTATAGACTGTCATTTATTTTTACAACCATGTATGATAGACATGTCTTAGTAAAAACAACATTTTAAATTACATCTTAACTAGCTATTTAAATAATTCATCATATAAATCGATTTTACGATGTTCCCGGTACATTTTTTTTTGTCAAAATTTAGTGCACCACAATTTACGCCTCAAATAGCATTACTTCTCACTATTTTTACAATAAAATATCTTCTTTAACATCCCAGGTACGCGTTCCGTATCTATGACCTGGACGACGACACGTACATCGGGCGGGAGGACCTTCTAGAAGCGACCCAGTTACTCACAAAGGGAGAGCTTCAGCAGCACGAGCGGGAGGAGATCGTGGCTAGCGTGCTGGATGAAGCTGATGTGGATGGTGATGGAAGACTGTCGTTTATGGACTTCGAACACGTGGTCGTTAGAGCACCGGATTTTCTGTCTACGTTCCATATTAGAGTGTAGACCATAGAGGTGATTTTTGTTTGCTTTTTGTTGTGGTGCTGTTTTGTTTACTTTCCATATTAGAATATAGAGTAAAGATATAATGGATTTATTGTTTTTGGTACATAATTTAAAAGTGCCGGTTATATGTTTTTTTCGAGCACGTGATATATCTATCTGTATAGTTAAGCGTCTTTTTTTTAAATAAATGACTTGTATATTAATATAACCTGAATTATATTATGTAAGTATAACTACATATTTATGAAAAAGAAAAATATATCTACACAAGAATTTAAAACACTGTTTTTATTTTTCATGCTCATTCCCCGTTTATTTCCATGTAAAACAGTAGTTCCTATGTAGTATAAACTATATTGAGATATTAAATTTAAGTACAATTAGGATTTATACAATGCTGGTAGACTTCAACACAAGTTTCTTGTGGAACCTGATACAAAATAGAATTAAAGCAATTCCAGACCATCTGTCTACATACCAAATTGCCAAACTGCTACGCGCGCTGCTGCGAATAATAACTAAGTATATTAATAAATAATAACTTAAGCTACAGAACGATTACTGTATGTATGCTTTATATGTAGGAATAAAGTAATATGAATTATGAATTAATAATGTCGTATCTTTCAACTTTCGTTTAGATCGTCAATTTGTTATATTTTTCAAATGATTTCGCATTGATTATTATAAACAAAAATGCTCTACAAATCAAAATTAAAACAGATAAAACAAAATAAAAATCTCACTCTTATAAGTATTTAGCCGCACCCCGAGGTTTCACTCGCGTGGCTCCGCTCCTGTTGGTCTTAGCCTGATGATATACATATAGCCTATAGCCCTATAGCCTTCATCGATAAATGGGTTATCTAACACCGTAAGAATTTTTCAAATCGGTCCAGTAGTTCCTGAGATAAGTGCGTTCAAACAAACAAACAAACTCTTCAGCTTTATTATATTAGTATAGATTACCTATCTAACTAAATAAATCACATTTATGTAGGTACATATTATATTCTAATAAGTATAAGAAAGACATACTTTTTTGTTTGAAAATTTCGAAACTATTGGACTAATAATTCAGAAGACAAAATATTAAATTTCTGGGCAATAAAGACTATAGGTATTTTATGTTTCAATCCCAGTATACACTACTGTACAACCTGTGTGGGGGAAATAATAAATATATAAATTAATAAATTAATTGTCATGAGTCATGACGCAAACCTACTTTAGTAGGTAACTACACGAAATAGTAACCCACTACAAAAAGAATTTACGATTCGAGTGCCGAGTGTGTAAAATTAATCTATAATTATTTAGCTAATATCATTAAACAAAGAAATAGATTTCTGTATTAAATTTAAGGACAAATTTGACTAAGCAACAAAACAGATTGTTATTTTTGCTTGCTCTACTGAGAGACTTTAGAGAACAGAATAATAATTTCTTAATTACTTAAATTTTAATGATTCATTTTCTTAACTTAATAAGTATACAATTAATTATCTGCAATTCTGCAAGTAGGTACGTTGTAACGTACCTACCTAATTATTAATAATGTTCCTAATGCTAGAGTGACGTTTAAATAAAATACTTATATCTGCATTGGCGTATACTTTATTAAGCTGTTAGTAGATATTATGTAGTTTGCCACGTGTTAGCAATGTTTTGATATATTATTTAAACAATCTCGGCTCATTTTAACACATTTATTATGTAGGTATAAAACATGGATATAATTAGACCGTTTGTGTTAGTAGGTAGGTAACGTGCTCATAGGCTGTACAAAGTAGGTATACGTTATTTTTTCTATAAATTGATATACCTATGTTGATACCCATCGGAACAACACTTCAGAATGGAATTTAACGGTCTGACGGTTACTTAGATAATGTGATAATAATTAATTTATAAGAAAAATAGGCAATATTCTACACAGATCTTTATATACCTACCTAATCTAATTGTATAATAGGTATCATATATTTTACGAATTATATTTTTTACGGCTTCGTCTTACAAAAATCGCTTCATAACTTTACGAGTGAGCGCTTGAGATTTAGGTGTAATGTCCACTTTACGGCTTAATATAAAAAGCTTAACGTAAATTTAATATCGTTGTAAAACCACAATACCTACTTTATTACTGCGTTCTTGTGAAACACTAAGAATTTTCATTACCTATAGGTACCTACATCTTATATCTAAATAACTATAGACTGGCCAGTAGTAGGTAGGTATGGGGAAAATGAAATAAATGCTTTTCTGGGCCTTAATTTTCAACATCTGCTCTAACTTAATTACAAAATACAAAAATTATACAAACAATAATGGTTGTACATAAGTATGTTCTTGTCATTATAATTCTTTTTTACATTATGTACCTAGGTATATATTTAATTCAATGTCATCCCAATTAGGTATATACTTATAGTAATATACCCCGACTCAAGCTAGTAAGTAAGTATCCCAATTCCCATTTTAATTTTTACACGATGAAGGAGGTAATTTCTGGTCTTTCGGATTCGGAATCTGTTCCCGTGTCTGTCCTGCCAGTGTTCGGCTTACGAGTTATAACTTTGACCATAATTTTATTGTGAGTACCTAATCATATTCTTACGATTGCAGTACATAATAATATTAGGTACTAATTATTGGTTTAATCTTCAATTATGCCACACCAAAGAGCAAATAACGAGTAAGTAACAAGAAACGAATAGATTTTCTTTGAAACTCAACTTAAAAAAAATTACTTAAAAGGTAGAAAAGCAAATTGTGGAATTGTGTTGTGTGGTGTGCAAACTGTGAAAAGCTCTTCCATCTTTGAAATCAAGCATTATTAGAAAACGACAAGATATTATTGTTCAGATTGATACAGTTTTACAAATTAATGTGGTGTAACAATCATGGCTGGTTCAGCCAAAAACATAGTTGTACTTAATTGTCATAGCATTGCCGCAGAAAGTGGAAAGGCCGCTAGTGTTGACAAAGAAGCTGCGCCTCTATACCCAGAAAAACTCAAGAACATAAAAGTTACCTACAGTAATTCTTGAGTCACATATTTTATTTGGTGGTGATATCCACCAATAACTCAACATTCTTACTGTGAATTAATGAAATTTGTTTTACACTTGTACATTACACTGTGTAGGTATTGTAATTTCTTTTTTTTTGTGATCAAATTTATAGATCAGTGCCATCTCGTGTGATTTTTTCAAATCAATTTAAAATGAATGATTGCCATATGAAAAAAAGAAAGAATTAAAAAAATGGCAGCACACATACCATAGACATTTGTTATATTTTATTGTTGGTATTGTAATGTCGGATACACAACAAATTGAGTTTTATCATGCTCCATTAAATCATCAATCAGACTATTATAAAAATATGGAATATAAAATTAAGAAAGATCTTACATAACGTTATTGAATAAAACAAACCAGTCGATCGACCAAAAAAATTATTTTAAGTTATTGAGATTTGTAATTCAGAATCAACCGTTTACATGATATAAATTAATAAACATTATAGCAATTTTAATAACAAAATATTTCTAATAGCGTTAGATATATTTTATGAACATAGTCTAAAAAAATAAATAGTTTCTATTTAATCTGTAATATGTAATATTCTAGTCATGAAAAACGCATGTGTTATCTATGACATTTTATAGTTAAAAATTGAAGTGAGCTCTGTAACATCGCTTTTGTAATCTCGTTTTCAGCAATATCATGGATAAAATGCTGCTGTAATTTAATTGTCTGGAATACGTGCCTCAGTGATATTTATACACACGTGCAGGGGAGAGACAGTTAGATACTTTTTGAAATTATATGATTACTTTGTTTCATTTGACAAATTGCGCTAGACCGCATATATAAAATGGCAGCCCTACCACGTAGAATAATCAAAGAGACACAGCGATTGATGCAAGAACCCGTGCCGGGAATAAGTGCGGTGCCTAGCGAGACTAATGCACGTTATTTTCACGTAATCGTCACCGGCCCAGAGGACTCACCGTTCGAAGGAGGACTATTCAAATTAGAACTATTCCTGCCAGAAGACTATCCAATGTCAGCGCCTAAGGTTAGGTTTATAACGAAAATATATCACCCGAACATAGACCGGCTGGGTCGCATATGCCTGGATATATTGAAGGATAAGTGGAGCCCAGCACTGCAAATTCGTACCGTTCTCCTTTCCATTCAGGCGTTACTATCGGCGCCTAACCCCGACGACCCCCTCGCAAACGACGTAGCCGAACTTTGGAAAGTTAACGAAATCGAGGCAATTCGAAACGCCAAGGAGTGGACAAGGAGATATGCCATGGACAACTGAGCATACGCCGTCGCAACCAGTGCCTCCCCACACGCGAGAAAAGTGGAAGAAACTAACATAATTATATTATTATCATGATTTAAGAGTGCAAGTTATGTTTACAACCTAGACCAGTAACTTGTGAAGAGACAATTGTGAAAAAAATAAATCGGCTGAGGTAATTGCTGTGACACCGTGGTGTGCTCAGGTTAACCTTTTGCATCTGAACGTAGTCCTCGTCTCGGCACGATTCAACAGCCCATTGTTTCCCCTCACTTGTAGCTTCATTATGATATTAGGTATGCATATTTTTTTACTGTAATAAAATAGCAAATTTAAAGAACACCGGGAGATTATTGTAATGTATATATTCATGGTTATGAAGTTTGGTTAATTTTATACAAAGGATAGTGTGTATTGTCACAAAGTTCATTGCCTTTGCCAGAATCTTATCAATTTTAAGTGCTATTTTAATGCAACATCAATTCCCTGATCTCTATTGATACTGGATAATTATTAGACAGAGGAAGGAAAATAATTAATTTATTTCAGTGATCAATAATGTTTTTTCTTTTCTGTGAATCTTATGTGTACTATTTACTTGTATAAAAGTTATAATTGTATTTATGTAAATTTAATTTGGCTTTGTGAGCAACTTCAAAATACATAATATACAAATGCTAATCCTTATTTTATTTATGTTATCTTTTATTTATACTGACAATAGTCATAGGTGAAGGTTAGATGAAGCTTTTGTATTTTATTCAGCGCTGCAAATGTGTCATTTGGGTATTTTTATCCTGAAGATACAAACTGGGTTATTCTATACAAAATAACAATGTAGGAAAAATGTAATGTAATTGATAAAAAGCCTATTATTATTATATTTGAAATTGATTTGATTGTTTACATAAACTGACAAGTTGAAATATTTGATGTGAATATACAGTAATATTGAAATTATAATTTTTATTTGAAATTTAATATTGGACTATTCCATAATAATGGAACTTTATTCACATATGCTACATCAGAATGGTAAACCAATACAAATTTTGCATAATGTTTAATTGTACTACAAAATAGTGGTGTGCAATTTTGACAGCTAGAAACTGGAAAATAGAAAATAGACTAGCGGTCCGCCCCGGCTTTGCCCATGTTTAAACTATCCTGTCTCTCAAGTTGGATCGAACTGCACATGGTGTGCGAATTTTATTATAATCGGTTAAGTGGTTTAGGAGTCCATTGAGGACAAACATTGTGACACAAGATTTACATATATTAAGATTTGTGTTCCCGGAATAACCGAACCATGTAATTTTTTTTTTTTTAAATGTGAAGAAGTGACAAGACTTCTTACTCGGAACATAATATTGGTGTAACTGGATAGCTTAAACATCAAATTAAATGCAAGAATAACTACTGTAATACTGTTTGTTTTCAGTTTGTAGACATGGAAATGCCAAGCTAACCTACAGATTTATTCAAACTACCTATAAATTATATGATGCTGATTTGTGAATGTGTGAAACGGTTATTTTAATATCCCTATGTGAATTACATGCATAAACAATAACATGCTCTATGCCTTAGAGAAATCAAGTTAGGTTTATCCAATTTTATCATTTCAAAGGCTTCATTAACGCAGTGATTTGTGCTTTGGTTTTATAATAGGAATGGAATATGGTTATAATAACAAATATGACTGGTAATGAATAGTAAAGGGATTATCTTTAATCAATTAACTCATGTCTTTATTTAGTTAAATAAACTTAACACTAATTGGATGAATGTAGGTAGCCGGTAGGTACTAAGAGAAGGAAATATGAATGCAGAAACAGTAATATCAAGTTATACCTATCTATATTTTGGAACCAATTTTGTCAAAATTGTGATCAACTCTTTTCTAATAGGTACTTTTTTATAATATCCCTTTCAAGCTTTTTGCCTATGATTTATTCCAGTTCCAGTTGCCAGACTTTGCTGAGTTATTACTTTTAATTATTTACTAGCATAAATAATTTATTTGTACTCAATAATTTTACAGTTTATTTACCGGAAGCCATCTATAGGTAATTAAGTGATATTAAATAATGTAGCTGTGAAATCAAAAGTATTGCCAACTTAAAATTGTTTCAATTTGATAAGTTGTAAGAATAGATCTTCGATCCATTCTAATGTCTAGTATTGCTTTATATAGAATGTAAAATTATTAACATATTTACACGGCAATTTGTTTCATAATATAGTATCTAATTATATGGCATAGATTTTCTATCTTTATGGCTTTCACTGCATGGTTTGTAATCTGGTATAAAAGTTCTGTTAATGCAAAAATAGAGGTAGAACCGACGTCGAGTTACAGAGATAAGGCTACGTTTCATAGTCGGTGTTTGTAGTGTACGTCGATAATTTACTAGTTACAAACATGCAACGAAAACATATTTGCCACGCGTACGCGACGTTCTCGCTACGCAGCCGCAGCGTCTTCGCTACGCAGCCGCGGCGTGTTTGCGACGCATTCGTTGCGTTGCGCGCCCGCCCCGCCCCGAATCTTTAGAAAAGCGTAACAGCAAATTCGTTACTTCATTTATTATTTAAAATTGTGTAAGAGGAATAACGAAAGTAAGTAATGTAAAATGTTACCAAAGTTGAGATGTAAACAGAAATTTGGAAAGCCTTTATGTAAAAACTAACCAATGTATTCAAATCTGAAGAAATATCACACAGGCATGGATTAAAAACTGACTAGCTTCACCTGGTAACACTACATTTTTAACGGACTAAATTTTAACTAGTTTGCATTTAATTATTATTAAAAAAAATGAACTGTGAGGAGGAATGCCTACCAACAGTGGCTCATATATTTTTTTATCTAAACAGCTAGAATAATTCAGTCTTGAGGTTTGAATCAATTTTTTTTAATGAGGGTGCTGATACACTACCTACATCCTAGAGCAATAAATTGTAAAAGATCGTCAAGCAATCGCCGATTGTAAAATTTACGAACGAAGTTACGAACCGCCATTCGAACTTGATGCTCAACTTTTTGTTAGCCACCTGATTTAAAAGCGTAACTATGTACAATTAGTCAATTAATGAGCGTATTTCGGTAACATCATAATAAGAAATAGCGAATGCTTCTTCGTTATATTTTCTAGTACAACAAATTGTTACAGGTAAATGCACATTAATTGGTGTGAGCAATACACCGAACAGAACCTCGAACATTGATAGATAGTGTATATCCACCATGTTTATGTTAAATAATTAATATAACCTAGTTAGATAAAATGTACCACTAAGTTCATTTCATTTATCCATCATCATACGCAATACTAGCTTACCGTTTTGAAGAATAATAATTATAACTTTTATATCTCAGTTTTATGTCATGTGAAATTTTCTGTACTGTAAGATTTAAAAATAGAAATTCCAAACATTTCATATTAACATAAACACAATGGCGGGAAAAAATAAAATACAACCTCAGTTTGTTCAATTTATTCTTAACTTTAATGCAGACTAGAATAATACTCTTAGAAATGAGAACAACAATAGTTTTTCACATGTTATAGTGTACCTACAATATACCAGCTTTTACAATAAACTGCTATTTATTATCTGTTTATTTCAATGTAAATAAATCTTATTCACAACAGCTAGCAATACAAAATTACATGTCAGACTGTATTGTCTATAAATATACTTAGCGTGATTTTAGGTGGGAATAGAAGTGTTCAATTTAAATTGTATCAAGTGGTAGGTATTGAATAGAAACAAAGTTTTCTAAAATTAATAAAATAGAACTAAGATATTGGTCGTAACAGAGACACAATGTTTGACTAATCGGTGTTTTTAAAATGAAAAATAAAATTTTATCCAAGCATCAGAATATTGAGAATACAAGCAGGATTTATATTAGGGTTACTTCACGAATTACATCATACACTTTTGAAAATATCATTTCAATAATAATTTTATACATAAATAAACCTTGTCGCGCTAAGCTTAGCTATGAAACACATAGATTATATAGTAATGCTATAGCCACACTATAAAATTTACAAAATATGACATATCTTTTGAAACGCTACACGAAATAATGTATTATTAATACTATCCGCTAATCAATTCTTTATTTATCAATGATCACTTGAGATTCATGGTCTCGGTATAGTCACGGATAACTTTGATACTTTACCATCAGCGAGTATCAAGACCCGTCCGTCCTACATCAGCTATACATTTAAAATCTGAACTTATTTGAACTATGGTGCACGGTGAGGGACTTTAAAAGAGAAAATAGTAATGGAATGATGAAAATTTTAAATAACTAATATTAATATGGCAATCGTTTACTTAACTAAATATAAAACAACAAAATATTGTTACACAACCAATAATTTCAAATAAAAATTTTAAAAACATAAAAATTCGCGGCAAAACTGGCATCAAATTTGATAAGAGGGAAAACGTAATATAGCATAACTATGACACTTATATTAATAATATCTAAGCAGATATGAGTTTTTCACATTTTATACGTATAATAATAAATTAGTAAATGGAATAATATGTATGTATACATTTGTTATGATAATTTTATAGTTATATTTGCTACCAATAAAGACATAATATAGTCAAGAATTTCCACTTCATCTGAATTACTAAAAAAATATACCAAAATAAATTATTTTATAAACAAGTAATTCTATTTTGGGCAAGTAAAAAACAGGCAAGTTTTAGATCAAAATGAGCCATTGTGAAATAATTTAATACAATATTGATAGCAAATAATAACCGACTAAATATACAACTTAGATCTAGTCTTAACCACTTAAGCATAAGCGATCCGAAGTAAGACATCACATTGTATAGCCTTTGTTTTGAGTATTATAGCACAGCTTTAGGACACTAAATCGCTTGCTGGAAATTCACCAAAATGTGTGATTTCTTAGTAAATATTGTCGAGTCCGTTATAGCATTTCACGCTTTATCAAATACATGATGTTTTATTGAAGTGAAACTTCTTTATCGGGGTTGGAAAAAAATTTAGTGTAACATTTTTTCGTCACGCGTGACATTTTTCCGTTACGCGTCATCTTTTTCTTATCCCTACCACGCGTGATTCGACGTATTTCTGTAAAGTTGCGTTTGTATATATGATATCATTGAGTTGCATATAGTAAATTATTTTTTGAAAAATAAGGTCATAAAGAAGTTTCACTTCTTACGTGTGTACACTAGTACACGCACACATTTTTTTTAGGTGTTTATTACGAATTGCAAGCCAGATTCAGGTGTCATATAAAATTACAAACGCTTCACCAGTGTTTAATTTTTAAGCGTCCTCGAAGGACCAATTAGCTCCAGCATTAAATGTACTATGTTTCCGTGATTCGAGTATAGAAATAGCGATTTAATTGTCCAAATGTATGGATAAGGTGTATTGTGTAGTGTGAGGCACTTCGCGTTATATGAACACGGGGTTCTCTTGGCCGGTGAGCAGTCGGAACATTGATGTAGGCATCGTCTTCATTAGGATCTGGAAGAAAAGAACAATTTTGAAACTGAATTACCTAGTATAATATTTATTTATTCTGGACATCTCTTCCGTGTGTGAGGACCCACACTGCACATCACTACTTACACAAAGTATCCCCATTTGTGTTAGGTATTTTTGATGTTTTCTCTACTATATAAGTTGGTACTCTTATTTTTTAAATTCTGTATTGTATCATCACCCTCAATTTTTTTAGCAACTACCGCCTTTTTTACAATTAAAGCAATAAAAAAACCGCATTTTTGCATATTCATCATCCTTCCATCATATACCT
>CAJQZM010035677.1:0-30995 GCA_907164665.1 Colias nastes | reverse complement strand
GCATTGAAAAATCGGCCCTTATAGAAATAGGTAGTGTTTAAAAAAAACCAATATAATATGAAAGATTTTGTTTTACAGATTCGTTTTCCTGAGGAAGGAAAATAAGCAGACGGTTCTGAAGTCACTGCCTCGATCAACAAAATAAGAAGAGGATGTGTTGCCGCCTTAAGAGGAAATTGTGTCTGAATGCAATTGTATGAAGAGAATTTACTTTTGCAGCTCCTATAAAAGCTCCCTAAAAAGAACGAGTTAGTGCTATTAGTCTATTGCTATAAGATTGCTATGGTCACAATGTCAGTTACCATACTTCTCCGAAACAGCTGGACCGATTCTCGTGAAATTTTGTGTGTGGCTAGATATGAGAATCGGCCAACATTTATTTTTCATACCGCTAAGTGATATGAGTAAGTTGTAGAACAACGTTTGCCGGGACAGCTATTTTTATTTAAATATCCGTAACATTTCTGACTAAGCTGTGAAGAGGAACCAGAGAAATAATGAACACAAACGTATTGCTTAGAAAAAACATTCAAACAATATCTCGACAACATTACATGCATTTCATTTAAAAAAGAAGTTATACGAAATACAAAAAAGTTTCAATTGTTATTTTGCTTTACAAAATATGCTCAAATAAAATTTACTTAATAACACATTGTTTGTAACAAACAGACACATTTATTCCAATTCCAAAAAAGCAAAAATATATCAAGTATTGTTACCAAATAAAATAAATCACCACATCAATTCAGACGAACAAACAAAAAGCTCAAACAATAATCAATGCGAAACATAACTCATTAATTATGAGAGTCGCAGTCACAATAAGGCTGCGTCTCCACCAGAGATGTGCGAGGAAGCGTAGCGAGGAATGTGTTTTTAAAGCTTGTTTTTCGCTTTGCACAGCTCTGGTGGAAGCGGAGCCAGTTTTTTGCGTATAAAAAACAAACGAGGGATGTGTGTGAGATATGCGTGCGAGGAATGTGTGCGAGAGGAATGTATTTGTAAATAACCAATAGTATCGCTTCAAACTTCACTTTACAAACACGTTCCTCGCTACACATCCTCGCATATTATTGCTGTAAAAGCACCCTTAGTTCTTTAATTTTTATATATATTTTTAGCAATAGAAGACATTTCACAGCTTCGCAACGCATCCTCGCACCACACATTTTCCTCGCACAGATTTGGTGGAAAAGCACCCTAAATTGGAGAATAAATCTTGTTACAGCGTCATTTACACAGATGTCACTTGGCAGAGTTATCGGGTGTCTTGTGGGGAACAATTTGCGATAACACTGAACGAAGAGCTTCTTAATGAACACAGCGAATTAGTGTGTGTATATTTTAGTGAAATGTACGCTTTGTTTTATCTGTATGGATTCTGCCTGCGGCTTGGCGTGGCACTCGACTCTCTCGCGTGACAGTCTATGTAGCATATATTTTATTAATAAATGTTTAAAGAATATAAATAAAAAATCGAGTACGAGGCGGGATTCGAACCCGCGTCTTTCGCCATTTCGAGTATTTGAATGTTATAAAATTAAAATATCAAATATTTTCTCATTTTTAGTTTTAAAGCATTACCTAAATATTAATTGAAAATTTTTAGAAATTATTCGATTTTGATTCGGGAATCAACCCACTCTATTCGCCATTATCCTTCATCTACTCTTTCGGTTTTATGTACATATTAAGCAATACCCATACTATCTGTTGAAACGATAATAACACATCTCAACCAACTTGTTTTTATTTCGCTTCAAGAATTTATAACCCTAGTCCTTATTAAAATATCAATAATGAAATACCTACAACAGGTTACAGAATTGCTTAGGTACAACATCATCTGCCTATCTCAACTACAAAACACATCCTTAGGTAATAAAACTACGATATTCAATGTATTATGAAAACACAGTAAAAATTCAGCTCTAAATCTATAAAATATTGTACAAAACGAAACCGTTTCTTAATTAAAAATACATTTACACCTTAGCCTGTCAGTGATCTCGTTGTAATGTTATTAAAGCTGAATTTGTCAAAGCAAACATCGTGGCGATAATTAAACTAATTTTTGTTACACGAGTTAAAACTTTATTTTAATGGTGTTAGAGTATTGTTTGTTATGAATAATTTCCGCGATTTCAAATATACGTTAGGATAAGTTCACAATGTTAATGTTATTTTTCATGTTTTGTAAATTTTATTGTATATTGTTTCATCGATTAATATTTTGTCTGTTTTAATTATCATCTGTTTTTATCTTGTATGTAGTGTGTAGTGGGAAATAAAAATATAATGAATAGTATTACTAATATATAATATATAAGATACTTTATCTCTCTTTTTCTCTAAGTTTTTTATTTTTCTCCTAACCCTTGAATATGTCAAAAATATTAACTAACCTTCCGCAGGCACCTCGGTTTGTCATTGTATCCGCGGGAAAACGATCTTTAACAATTATGTAAAATAATACAATACATTTCCATACAAACTTTATGGTATTCGTTTAAAATAAATTAATACAATAATCTATATGAATATCTAAAATCTCCCCATGTGTTTACGCCCTAACGCGTGTATCTGACACATTTCCACTTACGAACGCTATGTTGGTGAAATGTAACGCGCCTTGAAATCGTGCGGTTAGCTTTTGTTTATAAAGCCTAACATTTTGATAAGGCTTTGAATGTATTTACATTTTTATTGTATCACTTGATGATACTTTGCCTTGATAATGTAACATCGTCTGTTTTTTCAGTAGTTATTGGAATACATTTTTTTAGCAGTATAAAGCAGAAGTTAAAATATCTATATTGATATTATAAATGCGAATGTCTGTCTTTTACATGGTTACACTATTGTATGATAGGAAAAACAAACAGGATAGTAGCATTTTGTTGAATTTTATAACGAAAATAGTTGAAGAAATCAGTACTAATCATTAAACTTTTGAAAGTGGAGATTAAAGTTTTAATCGTAGTTTTGTCCGCGAGTGAAACAGCATAGCTAACAACGTAGCTAATTAGCTAGTAACATAATGTGCCTTAAAAAATAAGGGCTTCTTGTATACCAACCTTGAAAGGAGCAAGCCAAAACTTTAATAAAACACATACATTATGTAAAGATTTCATATATACAGTTAATATACGAATACACATAATAATATTGGATAGATAATTAAGGAGTTCAACATCAATCAAAGATTAAGAAATTGCACGAGCGTAGAATAATATTTAATTGGAATTTTCAACGTATTTGCACACTAATCATGTTTTTGCTCTGTTCGGTGAAGTATAACATCGTGATATAGAACCCGTCGTTTAGCCAAAAGATTTGAAATGAATGGTTAAATTAGAGACAGTTTAAATATAACTTTATTAATTAATTCACACACGTTTTAGATTTTATTTTAAATCGGCCAAGTAAAATTATAATCATTCGCCAATTTAATTATATCATAATTTATATAACTATGTATACCATAGTAAATAGTAATACACAACCAACCTTTATAGACCTGATGAATGCTGGATGAACGGCTAAATCTATTTTACACGGCATGTTTTCCTGTAACCAAAAAAAAAAATACAGTTAGTGTGATAAAGTTATACTAAGTTATTTTAAACTTAAAATAAATACACCTAATTTAATTCGTACAATTATTGGTTTCATTTAAAATTGTACTTTATCGGAAAATGCGTTCATTAAATCAAACACGTAGGTACCTATGAATCCAAAAGTGCTATTAAAACAATTCTTGAATACACTTAAAATAACAGACGTTGTGCAATAATTTTGTTCTAACGTTTTACATGCGAAAGAAATAAATACATTCTCCTATTCAGTTACAGCCTAGAAATTGAATTCGGCCTTAACCTAAACTGAAACCAAACACGAGCGGGGTTAAATGTACCTAGCCATAAATACAAAGAAATAACTAACGAGCCAACCATGCACGATCTACTCTCTAGGGAAACTTTCGTTTTCCGAGGAACTGAGAGTATAAAGGGATAAATAATATAACAGTTATTCATCTATTCTATACATATAATAAATCTGTAGAAGGGTCAATTCTGTACATTGAAAATATTGAAAAAATAAATAGCAGGGGGTGTTACTGGATCGATACCAAACCCAAATATGTGATTAAAAAAATTTTTGTCTGTCTGTCTGTCTGTCTGTCTGTATGTGAAGACATCACGTGAAAACTAACGGTTCGATTTCGATGAAACTTGGTATACTTATACCTTATTATCCTGGGCGTAAAATAGAATACTTTTTATCCTGGAAAAATACGTAGAAAAAAAATATCTTAATTTTTCAGTTTTATCCATAGACGTTGTTCTGTAGAACCGCGAACACACGTTGCGTATTATTATAGTTCGAGCCGTATTTGGTCTTTATAATAGATATTTATAAGATGTCATTGTCAGAGTTACTCAAAATGGAGAAATAAACCATCCACGCGAAGACCGACATCCGCGCGGACAGAGTCGCGGGCGGAAGCTAGTCGTTCATAATATTGGTGGATATTTTTGGTCTTTCAGGGAGAGTTTACCTATATAGTGTTTTTTTTTGTGATTCTGATGTGATCACCCGTGAACGTGGGACATGGAGAAACAATGTTAGCGATCGTAATTGATGATTTTATTTAGGACTGAGTCATAATATAAATACTTTTATGGAAAACATTCTTTAATCTCATAATAATGTTATGGAGACGATTAAGGTTAAACAGGCTGCTTGGTATTTATTTTTTGCAAATTAAAATTAAAAAAAAATAACGATATTTGAAACGCGGAAAAGGAAGATAGATTTATACAGAGTATTAATTGTTATTTTTTATGTTTAAATTTATCTTTCTAAATAAAACTGATAATAAACTTACCCTCGTAAGAGATCACAATAACCAAGTACAGACGTACATACATACATACATATTCCATACTCAAAACATCCCTATCTTATCATAATCCTTTCCTTTTGGAAGGCTAATACTATTAAAATGGATGAATTGACCCCCGCGTTAACTAGATCCATCATTTATTTCTCTTTGTTTATCCATTGTTTTGATAGTCCCTCTTCACAATGGGCAGCGTTGGCCCAACAAATGATCGTTGATGTTTGCCGCCATTACGGCGATTATGAATAAACATCTACAATAACGGCCGATACATTTAGGTCCTCTACGTCTACACTATCGTGATTGCCTCTACTCGCCCAACGCTGCCCATTGTGAAGATGGCCCATAAAATGTTATTGTGTCTGCACACTATCTGTTAAATAGTAGGTTCACTGACCGTCGGGCAGATGACTTCTTGAAGGTTTATTTAAGAAATAGTTTCTGTTTGAATTGAACGCTTTTGAAATGTTCTGAACGGTGTAGACGTTCTGAATAGTTTTGGCTGTATGGTTAGAAATCTATTTTATTAGATTAAGTATTTTCATGATATTTTAATTGATATTTTAATAATGGATTTTGGCTTTGAGGAGACAATCTGCTTATATTCAATGTTAATGATAAAAGGTCTGCTTTATTTGTTAAATAAGTAATAAGATCACATTATAAGCACTTGGAAAAACGATTTAATAAATGTACGGCCGTACTTTAAGCAATGTCCTACACTATCGCCTCCAGAAAAAAATACTGAATGTAGGCTAATGACTTAATAGTCTGCACCTCATTTTTCTTAATTTTCATAAAAAAACATACTTACAGTAATAATACTTACCCAAATTTATGGTAGATTTTTTTACAGACGAATAACCAACTTTACAAATATTCTTCACCAATCCTTATCATTGGTCCCTCGCAATTTTCTCTATAGGAAACCAAAATGATCTCAAGTCCTCTGTAAATAAAATGTCTTGGATATTAATAAATTATGGAAATATTCGCCCTCCTTTATAAGTTAAATATTGAGAGTGCTTTCTTTCACAGTTTTGATGATTTCGAAAGATTTATTTGAATTTCGTTCTGAATTACCGTTTCTTTTTTGTGATTAGTATTATCTGCGATAAGGGCGTTATTGTCCAATTATAAATGAATATTTGAAATGATGGGTAATTATTAATTAGGAGAAAGCAATACGGATAGATTATTGAGGATATTTAGCTATTAGGGATATTTTTTCGTGACATCAAAATATCGAAATGCGATTTTAGAAGTTGGCAATAGCGGAACAAGAATTGAAGAATCCGGTATCCATTAAAATTTTAGATATTATGTATAACTAATACATTAAAATCCATAAACATTTACTAAGTTTTAAGTTACGTTACGATATAAATTCATCTTGAATAATCTACGTTTTACAATCATGATAGCAATTGTGTTGAAATAACATTTTAACGCAAACTGAGACTCCAAATAATCTTGCCTTTATACAGTAGATACAGTAATTAGCAAAAGCGATTTCAAACAAAGATATTAGTGGAATTGTCGAACTTAAATTCAACAATTTGTGAGAACCAATTTAAACAAGCTCACGCCCCGGCTGGCCTTTCTAAAATAAATAGTGGTATTACGCGGACAAATGCACGCCGATTTAGGTACGTTGCAATGTACGTGGAGCGGGTTTTCATTTGTAAGCAAAAGCGGAAAAAAGTTTTTTTAAATAAGTCCTTAATAAAATAACATTTTAAACAGCATTCGGTTGGTATTTGGGTTAGGCGGTTGCCACACTGCCCTTTAGCTTCAGCCAAGCGCGTGAATGTGTACAACACACATTTTAATTTTTTCCAATTACCTCTGTGGTATGCATAAATTCACTGGCGTTATATAGATCTAACCATACGAAGAAGAAGGAGACAACTCAAAAAAAATCATAGACAAAATATTAAACTAACATATGTTTATCTTTTAAACATCAAACGTAGAGTGAACAGGTACCTTCTAGGGAAGCGCGTTCCATCTTAGACCACATCTCAGCTTAACATCAGGCGAGATTGTGGTCAAGCGCTTCCCTATCGAAAAAAAAAAAAAACAGTTTATAGTACAGTAAACATGTGTGAGAAGCGGGATTCGAACGACGACGTTCGAATCCCCCTTCGACCCCTCTTCGAATCAAATAAAGAAGTAAGTTCGAGTTAAATGTTTTCTACTCTTTCATCCAGTGCGTTCTAACAAACATCGCATTCAAAAATGTACTCAATTCATCATAATGATTAGATTACACTGTTAATTATGATGAATTGAGTATATTTTTGAATGCGATGTATAATATATGTATTAAAACCGCTTTCCGCCTGTCCCTCATACCACACCAGCCACACATACGAATGCAGCAATGTTGAATGTTAAGGATCACAGCATCTAGGAGGATACATGTTCAACGCGATCCCATTGCTGGTTCTATTCCTTCTCTAAAAGCTATTAATCTGTAATGGACTGAATGTCAATTGTACTTTGAACTTAGCAATGTTTATTTGTTATCCATACCTAGCTTACTTATACTGTGGCCATATGTAGCTATACGTTGCTATTTAGAGAATAAAATAGGAAATTAAATAGGATTTTGTCTTCTGCTACGGTCTCTGATAGTTATTAATCTGTAATAGACTGAATGTCAATTGTACTTTAAACTTAACAGTGTTTATTTTTTATCCATACCTAGCTTACTTATACTGTGGCCATACGTAGCTATACGTTTCTATTTAGAGAATAATTAATTAGGATTTTGTCTGTTGATAGCTATTAATCTATAATGGACTAAATGTCAACTGTGCTTTAAGCTTAACCGTGTTTATTTATTATTATCCATGCGTAGTGGTTGCTACTAAGAGAATTAGAACGTTTCTGATTAGGCTACAGAAACAGTGTTGAAAAATGTTAGTTTATTTAGTTGATCCGCTCCTATTGGTCTTAGCGTGGTTACTACCTGTTAGCGTGTTATTTACGACCTGTTAGTAATATTCATGCAAAATTTGCAGTAAGCTTCAATATCGATTGTAGATCAGACCCCAATAATACTTTTAAAAAATATTCAATGTACAGTTTTCAGGAGCAATCGCTTGCTATTTCTCTCTGTATATTTTATAACGTGTTCTGTTTTTGGTATTGTAATTTGGTATTTTATGGTGTACCATAAAGATTTTTTCAGTCATGCATATTTTGTATGCCTGACTAAGGTAATGTTATTCTAAAGGGTGGCTTTGTGAATTTCATTTTCTTGAGTTTAGCATATAACTTTTTGAGATATTTTAACAATTAACGTGCGACATCTCTACTTTATCTCCATATACTTTAAGGCTAATTAAATCTTTCGATCACTGTATAGGCCATGTTTGCATATCTTTTTTTTAAATATTAGAAGGCAAACGAGCATATGCCTTGTCTGGTGACTACTGCTACCAAGCTTACGGGTGTTGCCTACTAAAAAAAAATGACTCGATTAACATACCAAAGTCATACTACTTGTAACTAAATGACTTCATCTCTTGCCTTATTTGTATTTGAAAGCCAACCAAATATCATTGTAATCTAATGCACATCCGTTAAACAATACTTAAATAATAACGTTCATCAAACCGAGGCGACAACTCGATTACGAAAACAAATTGACTTCCAAAATCTGCGATGTTTCTACGCACAATGGGTCCAGTGAATAGCCGGTTGATTGTCGCGTCGAACCGAATTTCGTATTGTTTTCCAAAATGTTTAGTAAGGGCCTGTGCATAGTGGTCGAGTTATGTGGGAACGATTAACGCGGTAATGTTTGGCTTGGACTTGTCTATAGCGATTTGATGATGCAAGCTGTAAATGAAAAACAAATTCGTTGAACCACTTATTTAATAGATTTTTAAAATACATAGTTCAAAAGTTGTGTTTAAAAATTCGATACAGTATGTAGTCAATCGCTTTGACGTTACCGATCTTTTCGTTATAAGGTCATAGTGCCATAATCATAATAGTTAATGAAATTTTAAGGTTCTGAACATTTATCTATTAACTACCACTTACCTAAAGTTCCTCTTTGCGAAAATTGTACTCTTTCTCACCTTATTTGTTATATAAATAGATAGATATTATATAGAAAGATAGATAGATAATACTCTTTATGAAACACGCTTTAGAATTTCACACTTGAATTAGATTCAATAGAGCAGTAAACGTAAACAAATAATTAATTTACAATATAAATATACCTATTTAATTGCGCTGCAGCCTGCAGGTAAATATTAAATGTTGACAATAGTTTCAGTAAATTACAATTACAATATACAAAGTGTGAATAGGCGGGTCGAATATTATTTTAGCACATGACATATTGTATAATAGGTAAAGTAGAAATGAGAAGGTTTGATAGGTGAAAATAACTAGAAATATAAATAGGATATAATATATGAAGTTCTTTCTTAATTTAAAGCGCCGTTAACTTTTTTAATGTTAGTGGTATAATATTACTAGTATTACGTCTTATTACTGTAAAAAGAATATTGTAGAGCTGTAGTGTTATAATAGATCTATAGTTCGTTTTTAAGAACAGTCAGGCGAGGTTTAGTTTTAGTTAAGTACAAAATATAATTCTTTTAAATAATTTTTTCATATAATTAAACAATAAATTATCGATTGTCTTGTACAGTCATCAACTTGAACACGTATGTTAATCCTTAAAGTAAAATTTTGTGTCCTTTTATTTTGTTTGGTGTTAGAAATCGATGCCTTTTATATTTTAGTGTTGTGTTAGAAATTGATCTTTCGTATTTGTACGTTATCTTCTATACTATACCCAAATCTGGTGACAGGCTCATGCATATACACCTTGGAACATTATCAACCCAACATTGAATGCATTAACCACGTCTTACACATGTCTCAAACCATTTGATCGGATATGTAATCAGGTATATTGTCAGCTCATGTCATCGGAACTAAGCTTTAGATTAGTAATTATTACCAGGTAATAGAATATGGACCATAGACTATAAAGGACTGGAAGTGTGGATTAATTTTAATTCAATTAAGCGTGTTTGTTATTGGAGTCGTAACTATGTTTTTGATGGACCTATCGTTTTTATATTATGAAAAGATTTCATTGTTGTTTGTTTGTTTGCTATGTTATGTTTAAATTGGTAATGTAAAGAGGTTTGACTTTTGTTTGTTCAATTTAACTGAAAAAATACTGGACAGATTTTAATAATATGAAAATAAATGATTGCATTGTTATTTTTTGTTTTATTTGTTAAGATAACTCAGAAATTACTGGACAGATTTGAAACATAACCATGAGAAATGCTTAGTGTTTCCATTAGAAAGCATTAGAGATTTTTAAAGACCACTAGGCATCGCACAGGCCCTATTTTTTGTCTCTAGTCAAGCCAGACAAAGAAAGAACAAGCGACATATTATTATATAAATTCCGTACGCTATATTATTCGTAGTTGCTTTTGGCTTAACTTAATTAAACATAATATTATATTTTAGCCCCAGTAGTGGGCGAAGCACTTTACGTTATAATTTTACAGCGAGGTTAAGTAATTCTTTTACTTTTTAATTAAATCAGTGGTAAAGAGGTATTCATGTATGAACCCTTTTTCAGGGTTAAAAGACTATAATACCTCGGAAGGTATACATACTTTTAATATATTAATTATAATTTACTAGCTTTCCGCCCGCGGCTTCGCCCGCTTTGTCTAAAACCTAATAAATAATATACTAAAACCTTCCTCTTGAATCACTATAATGGTTTGGGCTATAAGGCGTGCCAAAGAAACAAACAAACTTTCACTCAAAAAAAATAACCATCTTTCTTTCATAGTCGGGTGATTAAACAATGTCATTAAGGGCCGATTTTTCAATCCTTAGTTAAAACTTATTCATCGAATATCGTATTAAACAACCATTTTAAAAATGTGTTACTTGCCCACTTTTTGACAGTTTTTAGGTGACATCTGTATATTATTGTGTAATACTTTATTGGACGGATAAGATTTAAACAAGGATTGAAAAATCAGCCCTAAGTGTTTTTCACTTAATCTGTGGCATGTTGCAGTAGACGGTTTTGCACTGTCTAGTTATAATTGTGTTAGTATGTTTGTGTATATATCAAAGTGGTAATACTAATGTTGTATTGGATACATTACTGTCGTAATGAGCTTTGCTGTTGCAGGTAATATTGCTGGAGAAGGAATATTCTGCAGAGTGAAGAGAAGATCCATCACAAGTTTCACCCGTCTACTTAAGAGGTCCTGAAAAAAGTTATAGGAAAACTGGTTATAATAAAAATCTTTTGTAGAATAAGTTACGTTCACTTTTCTAAAATTATTAAGGCCAGTTTTACGACTTGCTGATAAAGATACTGATAGCCTATTTGACACTTTTACATGATATATTTTCATACATTATTTGACATTACAACTTGGAGACTACATTATCTAGAAGTTGTGAAGCTGCCATTAACAGAAGGAGCAATATTCTTCACATAGTTCATACTTTCAGCATAGTTAAATTAAAAAAAAATCATTATCACACATACTTATACAAAATTTCAAACACCTTCATTAAAAAATATGTTTTTTATTTTACCAAACTTGTAGGTACAGTACTCAGTACAGTACACAGAAGTACATATATAAACGCTCTAAGAAGACAGATTTACTTAGCGTCCCGCAGGCAGGTCTGCGGTTCGAGGCCCGTCAGAGTCAAACCGTTCAGTGCACTACGTTGTTTGTCCGCAAGATTCCTTACGGGAAGCTTGCAAATGAATAGCAGCAAGGAATAAATTTGTTAAATTTACAGACGTGCCTTTTTACCAAAGTGCATTGTCTCCTAACTAGTAAATTTACAAAAGCTGAGCACTACAATATATAAATTTTACCTTGAAATAAAATTTGTATTATGTTTCCTAAGACGTCCGTAGTCCATTATGAGAGAGTACATCGCCTTTTTCCCCGTGAAGTCGCTAGATGGTGCTAGTTTTAAGCCCGTCACGTGGTACCGCCGCCAGCGCCGCGAGTGGTGGGAGACAAAACTCACCACAGTCCCAGCAAGCCACCAGAAATATTCTCATTGTTCGTCTCATAAATGATACGGTAGCACTGGTGCAAAAATAACACCAGGAAGACCTTATCTGGACTACGGACGTCTTAGGAAACATAATACAAATTTTATTTCAAGGTAAAATTTATATATTATGTGTTCCGTTTGACGTCCGTAGTCCATTATGAGAGACTTGTTTGATATCTCCTGGTGGCTTGATAAATAAGATGCAACAATGTGATAGAGTAATGCCCCAAAAAGCTTATATATATCCTATGAACAAAGTATATAATGTATAAAATCATGACTTTGATAATTATTGAAAATTTGTCTCAATACCATGCATAAAATACATCCATAATAATTAATATACTACAAGTATAACATTTTAATCAGTATAATATGCACTTAAACCTGAGTAAGTGAGTAGGCTGAAAAATCTCGATTGTGATTACTAATGACTTCTATTTTGATTAGTATTAGATACACTACGACAATAATAATATAATAATAATTCCACCATGTGGCGGAAAGACGGGGGTTCGAATTCCACCTTGTGATCGAATTTATTATATTCTTTAAAAATTTGTATGTAAATAATAATGTTTATAAACATAGCTAGATATAACTAGATATTTCTCCAAATAGATTGATGATGCTACTATAACTAGGTATGTAACATTACCCAGATTTCGAACTCGACTCTAAAAGAGCTCACTTTACCCTGCCACCTATGATAGCTGCTGTAGCTGGTCTCACCGGATGCTGTGTAGTAATAAACAGATTAGTCAGAGAACCTCTTATGGATTGGAAAATGCGAATAAAAGTTCTTATGTGCCTTGAAACTGGATTCATATTTACATAATATGTGACGATAATAATTTAGCTAACTTGCGGAATGCGAAGTAAACGCGTCTTCACTATCGACCCATTGTTTTGAATTGCAATGTAAACAGGAATAAATAGAGAACACGTCCAAAAGCTAATAACAGTAATCACAGTATAGTAGCTGCGCGTTAATAAATGCAAACAATTTTTATTAATTTTATTAATCACATAGTTAAATAATTATTTTTATTATGCTGATTTATTTTAAAAATATCTCGATAAGAGTTTTTCAATAACCTTCCTTGCCTTCCGGATTTGTAATTTTGAAAAATTTGTTCTAGCTAAGGAAATACCCTAAGGTAATGTTTGCTTAAATGATCAGACGAAATTTTAATATAATTTTATTTTAATACAAACTGACTGATTTTATGTATAAGAATAGTGTACTAAACCGTCAGTTATACATAATTTAGCTAAGCATTTAGCATCCTTTTATAGCCTGGTCAGTGGTCACCAGCAGTCTATGTATGTTTCTATTTTTTAAGCTGTCCATCAAGGTGTACAACAGGTTAACCTATTCAAAATGAGCCAGACTTTCAGCTGTAGGTTCTGTATTTGCGTTGGAGCTGAACCTGTGCGTGTTTGTCAGTGAACGATTGAGAAGACTTATCCTGATAGTAGCACGCCTCTTGAGGTCTGGGTGCAAAGAGGGTTTCTTCCACTTGGGTACTATTATAATGAACTCGAGGCAAAAGAGCCGGTTGTTTAAGTCTGTCTTACTTGAAATGACGTAAGCTGTTTGAGCTGTGATTAAAATTTATTTGTAGAATTCCCCTCTGAATGGAAATGTTTGTGTCGACTGTTCGAGCACGTTGCATTAGGAGCCGGCGCGATTGCGCGAGAATTCGGCTTCCTAGCTGTACAGCCCTAGAAGGTTGTGAAGTGTTCAAACGTTCAAACTAATAACTCTTGTCAAAGAGATTTCGTTCTGCCTTTGAATCTCGACTGTCAAGGTTAGGAAAGCTATTACTGCAAACATTTCAATTACCATACCAACTTTTTTGACACTGGGTCCAAGGTCCTTTCATTCACTGCCTTGACTTTCCTGTGAATTGGATACGGCTGATAGATATACTTGTTTTTACACTTACTTGCTTTTAAAAGATGTTTTTGAACTAGATCTTTAACAAGTGCGGCAGTTCATTCTTCCCCGGAGGGAGACAAAGGTTTCAAAGTTGATTAGCCCTAAGAGGCGTTCCTGTAGCGCTGTGGCGTGTGTCAGTACATCCTTCCCCGGAGGGTGATAAAATTTGCAACGATGACAAACCTTGATAGGCGTTCCTGTGGCGCTGCAGCGTGCGTAAGTGCATCCTTCGCCGGAGGGTGATGAAGGTTTCAAAATGATAAGCCTGAGAGGCGGTCCTGTACCGCTGCAGCGTGCGCCACTGCATCCATCCCCGGAGGGTGATGGAGGTTGCAAAAGTAATAATAATAAGCCCGTGGGGCGTTCGTGTAGCGCTGCAGCGAGCTCCAGTGCATCCTTACCCGGAGGGTGATAGAGGTTGCAAAAGTGATAAGCCTGTGAGGCGTTTCTGTAGCGCTGCAGCGTGCGCCAGTGCATCCTTCCCCGGAGGGTGATGAAGGTTGCAAAGGTAATAAGCCCCGAGAGGCGTTCCCTTGGCGCTATAGCATGCGGCAGTGCATCCTTCCCCGGAGGGTGATGAAGGTTGCAAAGTTGAGAAACCCTAAGAGGTGGTGTGCCTGCTTGAGGGACCAACTGCCTGCTATTAATCCTGTTTTTAGGCACTGACACTTTCAATTTATCATTTCCATCGCCAATTTCAAATTTGCTTCCGTGCTTCAAACCATTCGTAGAAAATCTTAAACGCTCGGGTGTCAGAATAGATTCTATCAGATTGATATTCCAAAGTAGGTTAGAGACGAACTTTATTTTGAATTGAGTTGAATTGCAATTCCAAAGTCTCTGCAAGCCAATCAATTGACGATTTGTGCGGAATAATGAAACAATATAACATATGTAAATTTTCCACATTTCTTGCAAAATAAATCATTTCATTTCATTTCATTTCAATGTGGTGTACATGTTGTTCTGGTGAACGCAAATCATTGCCCATGTAGATCACCAAGTAAAGGCCACAGTCCCTTGGTTCTTCAGCAGTCCAGTTTGTGACTGTTGCAAACATTCTTTGAGCTGACGCTAGCCCGAAGGGCTGATACGTTATCTTAAGTAATTGACCTTCGTTTATGATGTGTTTATAATATCGATATGGTATACAATAGTGATACAAGGATATAGGAGGCGTCGATACGTACGGGTAGTCGATAGCCTCGCAAATACAAAAATTATAATTTTATGTTGAGTATGTCATGTCACAGTTAACAGTGGGTGTGAAATTGAAAATTACTCTGTATTTGCAGAACTTGCTTTTCTTAATTATGAAAAGGGGTGATTAACAATAGTCATGGTGTTCGTTTGACGAACCCCTGATTTTCAATAGTGACTTGAATCTCCAAAGACATAAAATATGATGTCAGAGTTAAAGAATAAATAAGTATTATTACCTCTAAGTGAAAACTATGGCTGGTTTTCGAATTACATGGTATTCGAGGGTGACGAGATTAATTTGAGCTTTTGTTTGTTGAAAATCTCCCCCCCCCCCCTTTTTTATTCTTTTGGTGTTTCCCCTGATTCTAACTTTTGTATTGATGAAATGATTTGAAACGACTTAAAAAGTCGATCTTAACGGTTATTGAATGTACTGGTAAAAACTGATTGTGACGAGTTTTAAACCAACTTATCAAATCCGCCTATCTGCATATGCCACTAATCATGTTAGTAAGTTAAAAATACATTCCACAGCGGGAGGAATTTTATATGAATTTAAACTTATCAATAATCCCCTTCAAAGCATCTCTATTAATTCTTAAGTTTATTTGTATAGAGAATAGAAGTCATTTAGCAGTAATTAGGCACAGAGTCGTGGACTAATTTAATGCGTCAGGCAAAAATTATTAATGTATTTGTAAGAATTGATAATAATTTCCCTATTTCTATTGTGCTTACAAGATATAGGCAACTACATTCTACTTGATTCGACTCGTATCGGATGAATTTTCTAATCTAACGAGATTAAGAATTCGTTTTTGATATTTACCCTCAATTCGGAAAAGGAAGGCACAATTCACATACATTTAAAATGTCCGCGTAGCGAATACGATTCAAGGAGGAATAAAATCAAAAGATCGAAACACGTTTCGGATCTGATTTCGGATCGGGATCCGATCTTAAAACCGATATTTGTGAAAATCTAACGTGTAACATCCAGTAATAACCATTAACGTTGAAAGATTTGTATTGAAATCATCGTAAATCACGTATGATGTATTAATAACATGACTCACCGTGTTGAGACAAAATCTCAAACCTGCACACGAGCGGCTGAGCGCGCGCTGGCGGCGCCATACACGCTGCGGCAGCTCCTCGTCGTCGCTGAACCCCGAACAAGAAGAACTCAGCTCGGAACACGTAGAAAGCGCGCTGTTAAGACGCTCGACACGATTCGGTAGGCCCTTGGCCTGCGCTATAGACCTATGGTCGCGATGCCACGCTCGTGGTTGCAGATTTATACTTCAAATAAATCCGATTTTCGTTATTCGTTTGAAATAACGATAACGCAGGTAACACTTGAATATTCATTTCACTATGAAACGTAACGGACTTTAATAAAAACTATTTAAAAAGAAAAAACTGAACTTTCTACTTCAATCTCGAAAGATCGTATAAAATTATTATTTAAATTTAAATGATGTATATATGTAATTTAAAATACAGTATTTTAAAATTACATATAAGTAATCTAACGACTTGCGTACGGTTTGAAAAACGACGCAACAATGAGAATATTTCTGGTGGCTTGCTGGGACTGTGGTGAGTTTTGTCTCCCACCACTCGCGGCGCTGGCGGCGGTACCACGTGACGGGCTTAAAACTAGCACCATCTAGTGACTTCACGGGGAAAAAGGCGATGTACTCTCTCATAATGGACTACGGACGTCAAACGGAACACATAATAGAAGTATTACCTTCCCTACCTACGTTTTAATATAGACTTTTCAAATGAGAAAAAAAAAAACTTTTCTATTAATTGACAACCGTTACTAATGATGTCGATCTATTAGTATAACATAAACAAGTACTTAAGAGTAAGCCTTCGTAAATATATTTCTAAGATAAAGCAAAAGAAAAACAATTTGTTACTGTACATGTCACATAAATATTTATATGGCAATAGAAGCTAGTTTGATAAGAACATAATCTTACTTAGACGACATAAAACAGTAAATTAGTCAGCCGTCATTATCACGGAAACACATTAATTCGAAGAAAGACCCTAACAAATTCTTACGACTGATATTATGGCCTCTTACGAAACAGAAATGAACGTCCTAATGACACTGGTATAAAATAGTTTTACGAATGGCGTATCTGTATTATTATTTGATTATTCTTTGGCCGCTAGTTCATTAAGTGCCGCGTCTTAGCAATTGTAGGATATCTTGTAAATTTAAAGTTCTATGGTTATGTAATGTATGTTAATTGTGGTGTGGTTTGTGTTTTGTTTTGTAGAAACATTTAAATATTAAACATTGAAGAAAGCTGTTAAGTATGCTGTGGTAATACGTAAATATTAAGAAAAATTCAAATAGTACAAAAAGTTTATATTGGCATTTTAAAAGTATCAATTTAATTGTTGAAACAGAACTATCTTATATCGTTAGTTTGTTATAAAATAAACATTATCATACAATTAATTGCAAATTTCAAAGAATTTTAACAATGGTATGATCACGTGCCAAGGCATTATAGTTACTAGATATACATATAATAAATGTATTGTAATTATTCCACTAAGGGCCGATTTTTCAATGCTTGGATAGAACTTATCCGTCCAATAAAGTATTACACGATAATATTAAAATGTCACGTAAACTGTCAAATACGGGCAATTAGAATACGTTTTTAAAATGGTAGTTTTATACATTATTCGACGAATAAGTTTTATCCAGCAAGCATTGAAAAATCGGCCCTTATTCTATATTCGTATATTCGTTGTTATTATTATGTATCAATTACTAGAACTGTCAAATATGAAACCTATTTGTTCTACATCTATGGCGTCATCGCTGTATCGTTCTGAATAGCACTTTTAGATTTCCCACTGTAAGCATGTAAAGCTGAACTAATTCATTGAGATCTTTTGTACTTTTGTTTCGGAAAAGCAACCGAAATAGCTTCTGTCTATCAAAAGTGACTCGACAGTTTGTTTCTCTAGTTCAACGTTTGTGAAGCCTCTTTGAAAGCCTAATGCAGGGGTGGGAGACCTTTAAAATTTGTAAAGGGCGTAATGCTTTCAATTTTTTATTTTTATTTATTATTTATATGTTAAGTAACTGAATTTCAAATAGTAAAACGTAATTGAGTTAAACATGATTTTTTTTAAATTACAACTTAATCATTCATTAATTTAATTAAGTTGCTCGAATATACAGAACCAGTCAAAAGCTGACCAATCAAACAGAAATATAATTAACTAAGGTTTGTAAGATGTATTACATAGTTATTCCAAGCAGTATTTATAAAAATCCGTGATCAATTATTTATATCTTGACAAAATTTCATTTTCATTTAATTTTAATCTCGTATGTTGTTTTGATTTGTAATCTAAAACTTTTTAAACTTTTATAAATAAACATTATTTCGTCGCTAATTGACATACAGAAATAGGAGCACGGGTTACAATTTATTCCAGACCTTTTATTCAAATTTGATGAATATGTAAAATTTCCAAAGGTTTCTCGCACCGGGCTAGTCTGATACCAATTTTAGAATCGCGTTGGTTTCTACTAAATTAGACTTTATGCCATGGGTTTAAGGGTGAGAATAGAATAAATTAAAACATTTTTCTTTTAAACTTGTTCAAACTACTGTTTTGGCCGGCATGACGTTTACAAAGTGAAGTTCTATTCGATTTTAGGAATGATAGCAATTTGGATTAATAAAGGAATATTAAGTGTAATTTTTTGCCGGTTTGATGTTGTCTAGTTTCGAAATTCTTACAAAGGCTTTTACAATAGCAAGTAATTTCTGACATTCCATTATAAAATAATATAAAAAGTACTGAAAAAGAGTTTCATTCTCAGCTCAATTTTTGTCAAAAACATGCAAACAGCATGTCAAAAACAAAAGGTTTACCATTTCTGATTTCGATTCCCGATAGCATTTTAATTATTGCGTGTAAGTAGGTATATTACTTATGTCATGTAAAGTGTGATCAAAAGTTTAAATAAAACCGGCCAAGTGCGAGTCGGGCTCGCGCACAAAGGGTTCCGTAGCAGCAAATATAATAAATTACAGTTAAATCAACCTATCTCAAAAACTATAAGAGATACTTTGATCAAACCAAAAATCGTTGAAAGAGTTAATTAGCATGCATCACCTCTATTTTTTTTAGAATTTTATACCCCGTAGTTATAAAAATAGAGGGGGGGGGACATACTTTTTACGACTTTGAGAGCTGATATCTCAAAAACCGTTCACTTTAAGAAAAATGTTTTTTAGAAAACTTTATATCATTTTAAAAGACCTTTCCATTGATACCCCACACGGGTATGTACATCGAAAAAAAAAATTTCATCCCTCAGTTACATGTATGGGGGGCCCCACCCCCAATTCTTTTTTTTACTATTTAGTGTCATATTTTTGTAGCGGTTCATACAACACATATTCCCATCAAATTTCATCACTGTAGTACTTATAGTTTCCGAGTAAATCGGCTGTGACAGACGGACAGACGGACAGACGGACAGACGGACATGACGAAACTATAAGGGTTCCGTTTTTGCCATTTTGGCTACGGAACCCTAAAAATAAGAGGTCAGTGTGGAAGTGATCAGCAAAGGAAAACGTGTATGCCGCCATTTTCCTCGTCCGATCTGCGTCCACAGTTACCAAGCTTCACATAGCAATTGCTTCGCGAAGCAAATCACTAGCTTTGATGCAGCGAACTATCGAACCTGAAAATAATTGATTGTTATTTCAATTTCTACAAGCTTGTCTTTACAATACATATTTTTAATACACTGATATGTACATTCTCAAGTATAACTTTGATTTCATAAGGTTTTACTACTCCACGCTAATCCCGGGTCAGCCATGTTTGACACGGTCGACAAAACAAACATGGTGACGGCGGCCATTAAAGTGTTTGTTTAGGTTATGTTATCCGTTATTACCACAGTATAAAGAGAAAAGTAGGCCGACTCCTGGCGTTTAGGAACGCACGGTACCTAAACTCGCGAGGCGCAGGGTTGTCATTTGTCACATTGATTATTTCTAAATTGTATACCCAAACAACGACCGCTCACACCAATGGCGCGGCGCGGCCCTCACGAGACCGGTCCATGAGAAGGAACCCAGCGGCGTTGTGTGCGTGCGTTAAGCTTGCGTACCTACGTACATGAACAGGGGGCGTGGCCAAGCGCTCCGCGTACATACAAACGGCACGATGTACCTTTGTTCGAAGATAACTTACTTTTCTCTTTATACTATGTTATTGCTCGGTTATTTTTGTTGACATGTAGGTACCTTAAATTGGCCGTGGTTGTAAGCATAAATGTTTTGTAGTCAGGATAAATTAACTGCAAGCCTGGAATGGTGTGCTTAATTGGCTTTTGTGTTTTGTTAGGAAGGACAAATTTTTATATAATAATTGACTATTATATAATAATTGACTATTATACTAAATTGACTATTATATAAAAGTAGATGTTACACGTCATAGAGTTTTATGTTGCTTGGACATGTCAACCGACATAATTTGTGTTGTGTTGTTCCTTCACTAGCTGTGCCCTGCGGTTTTACCCGCATTGCTTCACTCCTGTTGGTCTCAGCGAGATGATATATAGCCTATAGCCCTCCTCGATAAATGGGCTGTCTAAAGAATTTTTCAAATCGGAGCAGTAGTTCCTGATTAACGCGTTCAAACTATATTTTTCACAAATATTTGTAACTATTAAAGCATATGAAGTTAGCCAGGTCATCTATAATTTATACAATATATAATCAGATTCTTATACCTACTATGTTCAATTATGCTTGTCTATTACATTCTAAAAATTGCTCAGAATTTCCCCTCATTTTTAATTAGTAGACAGTATGAAAAATCCGAGATTAATCTCGGAATTAATTCTTAATCTTAATCCTTAAGGGAATTCCCAACAGAACATAAATTACACTTTCCGATTGTATTTCTTTTAAATTGATGCGTACTTGAAATTCCAAGAAGTCATATCCACGGAGGATATTAAAAAATATTACAATCTCTATAGTAAGGTGAAACAATGACCGACATTAATTATTAAAAAGGCTATGGCTATCGCCATCCTGCGATGTCATTGTAACTGACCGAACAAATGTTTTTATGTTTTGAAAATCCTTCATTGCGCATTTCTGTTGATGTTTCTTTTCAATCATAATACAAATGTAAGAAAGTCAATTTACTGCTAATTTTTTAACTTATCCTATGTATATCTTATATGTAATAATATGTATTATAATCTGGTTATAGGTACTCTACCATAGAGTTAATTAAATTTTTTGTAGATACAGATTTAACAAAACGATTTTGATTAGATTCGAACACTTAAAATATTTGTTATTATATTAGAAACAATAGATTAAAACCTTTAAAACTTACTGATAGACTGTTTAAAGAGTCAAATATTTATTATAACAGAAAATCCTTTTTTAATTTTGTTTATTTCGATTTCAGTACATTTCACGTTGATTCACATTAGCTATACTTTATCGAAATAATACCCTTGTTCAAGTATTTTGTCGCTATTGTATGAAAAAGAAAAATATTAGCGTAATTTCAAAGACCAAGCGACCACTGTAACTTCATCAATGATATTACATTCAGCTGCCTACTTCGATTGCTTACTGACTGTGCGAATGGATAAGAATTAGTAGATAGATAATCTATCAACGTAACGTAAAAAAAACTAAAAGTTTTTCATAGAATCTATCATAGATTCTATGAAAAACTTTTAGTTTTTTTAAGATAATGTGTAGTAGGTATAGCGCAATATTACTAAAAGTCTAAAAGTCAATTAAAATGTTAATATTATGACAGAATTAATAAAGTTTTATAAGTACCATTTTATTAAATCCGTAAATTTCATGTTCAGTTTTAGTAACGCTTTTTTATATGTTGCAGTTTAATTTTTAAATGATTATAAATTATTATAAGATAGTACTTGATCGGTACACGCATGGACAACCACAATAACAAATTATCAAAGCAAAAAAGGAACAAGTGTAGAATAAAAGCTAATTAATTTTACGTACTTTACTAAATTTTAAAGCGCTCTTTTATATCATTAAACAA
Source organism: Colias nastes (assembly GCA_907164665.1). Classification (NCBI taxonomy): domain Eukaryota; kingdom Metazoa; phylum Arthropoda; class Insecta; order Lepidoptera; family Pieridae; genus Colias; species Colias nastes. The sequence goes on along the minus strand of CAJQZM010035677.1, from coordinate 8,712 downwards.
GAACCATCCGTACAATTTATCACATAATAATATGTACTTCTTTAAACATATTACCAGATAAACTATTAACCGTAACGAGGTCATAATAAAAAAATCGATATCACCATCACAGTGGGTATACCAGCAGGAGTTCGGGGACAGAACTCAATTTAGCAATTACTTAGTGAGGAGACCGTCTCTGCCCTAACGAGATTACATGAGGAAGAATCGCATTGTGACTATCAAAGGTTATATTTCGGACTAATCTCACAATTCGATATCGCCATTTCTGCTATGAGATAATGTAGCTCTATATCTAACGCGAATTCGTGGAACGTACATTGTAAGCGCTTCTGAAAAAGGTTAGTTAGAAGAAAAATGTGTTTAGTTTTCAAAAAAATAAATCTCTGAAAGTTTTCGTGAAAGTACAATAGCATGATATTGTATATAGTGAAGGTTTCTCATTGTTTTTTGGACAAGGTTATATTTTAAATCGTTATCTTGAGAGTAAATTAAATGCATCAAACATTACAATAGTTTTCTAGTTTTTTTTTGGACAAGGTTTTAAATCTAATGTCTTCTATTTTTTGTATCAAGTTATATTTAATCGTACATTCTCTTGGGAATTCAATAAATGCATCAAACATTATAATATCGACGATCAAATTATCCATCCCTATCTCGCCAGAGAAATAATTTTTGTTCTCTCAAGAGATATGAATCAATCAACTTGATCAAAGACACAAATGATGTCAGTTCATTTTGATTTTTTCCACAGAACAGTGTTTTTCCCATAATATTTTGTGAATCAGATAAAAAAATCCACACTAGTAATAACTGGCCTCCATCAGGACGTACTTATATCACTTTTTAGAGTCCGTTTTCATAATTCATAGGTACATTTTGTTCAATTACATTTTCTGTGATGGCAAAATTATTACTCCAGATTTATTTGTTCATCATTGACAAATTTTATGTCTGTGTGAGTGTCAACCAGAAAAGACGTGTGGCACTCGGGGACTGCCGCGGTAAAGCTATTGCATAGCATGCCTTCAAGCCACACCTCCGAGCCCGTCGGAGTGGGGAGCGTGAGGTTTTTTCGTTACGGAATTTCTCGATTCGGTCCCCGCGCTCAAGGCCCGCGATAGAAGCTATGCAATAGCTTAAAAAAAATATTCTAACACTTGTTTGTATTCCTGTATCTATTCCTCTATGTGTAGCTGTCTCTCTGTGTGTCTGTGTGTTTTGCACAACCACATTGCTAGTCTAGATATCAGCCAATAATTGGCTTATATTATTTTATTAAATACTTCTAAAACCACTAAGACAAATTGATCGAAAGTTAAAATGCACGTTCCGCGAGCCATTAATACTAGTCTCTAACAAATTGGAAATAAATTACCTCTATTATATACATTCTCTATTAAAGTATATAATATTATGCTTCTAGAGCAATTTAACTTGGTCGTTCGTACAGTATTGAGTGTACCTACAATGTCTAGACTCTATACGGTTCAAATAAGTACTGTTCTGAATCAAGTAAAATGTTATAACATTGTGTTCTCTGAGGGAAAACGTTGTTTATTAATATTGGACATGTGGTTGTGTGTGTTATTTCACAAGTTTAAAATGCATGTGTGGATTTGTATGAAATTTGGTGGTCAAAAAGTTTTTAAAATGTTTTACTAATAACCATTAAATATTGATTTGGTTGACTCGTCATAAAAATAACCCGTCTCACCCGGTGACCATGTAACTTTCTAACTGTAAAATAATATTAAAAAGTTTTCATGAGGTTTTTAAATTAAATCAAATAAACAAATGAATGAATTCTCATTCCTCTTTATAATCTTAGTGTAAAAGTATTAATAAAAGCATTAAAACTCATTACTACCAAAGTATTCGGGTACCCTAAAGCCAAATCCATATTGTAGTACCTACTCGATCAATATTTTTATCTAAATGCTCCCTAAATATGCCCTTATTTGTACCAAAATCAGCATTTTACCCTAATAACCACATTCTCGCAGTATCATCGCACATATTACGCGTTAGGGTTGCCGCCCATTAGGCATAAAGGTTAACGCACACTACGTACCCTTAATTCGAATAGATTATTGGAAATATCTGAATTGATTAATGTTTGAGAGACCGAGAAATATGGAATATGAAGATTTTTAAGGGTGTGTTCAGTTACATTCATGTTTATAGGTCTTCATAATTTGACTCACGGTGTTTTTCTTTTAATTGAAGCAATATTAGTGCATACAAAGTCGATACTTAGGTACCTAAATATTAATAAAAAAGTAAAGTGAAACTTCTATGGCATGATTCAAACTATACTAAAATCGTCGCCGTATCCCATGACGTAACGGTATTGCCATGACGCGAAAATTTTTGAAATTTTTTTCTCTAAAATTTCAAAAATTTTGAAAGAGAAAAGAAATACCATTTTAAAAAGTATATTTGACCCAAAGTAACATTGCAATTACGTTACATCTGAACTCTATTAAAAAAATCTTACTTAGATTTTATTGAACATATAAAAATAAGAATGCTTATAAGTAGATAAGAAATATACCTTCATATAAAACAAAATAAATCGACTAACAAGAGACCATAATGGGCTGAAAATCCGACATCTTATAAAATGCAAGGGGCGTATGAAATCTTGCTTATGGTTTGGAAAATTCAGCCATTTTCTACATTACGCTCATCAACGTAATTGTTAAAATGTTGAGTTCTATTTTTATAGGTAAGTGTTTTAAGAGATATTGTTACTGTGAAGAAAATAACATGTACTAAATTTATTTACATCTATACTAATCTATACCTACATATAATAAATCTGTAGAAGGGTCAATTCTGTACATTGAAAATATTGAAAAAATAAATAGCAGGGGGTGTTACTGGATCGATACCAAACCCAAATATGTGATTAAAAAAATTTTTGTCTGTCTGTCTGTCTGTCTGTCTGTCTGTCTGTCTGTATGTGAAGACATCACGTGAAAACTAACGGTTCGATTTCGATGAAACTTGGTATAATTATACCTTATTATCCTGGGCGTAAAATAGGATACTTTTTATCCTGGAAAAATACGTAGAAAAAAAATAATCTTAATTTTTCAGTTTTATCCATAGACGTTGTTCTGTAGAAGTTAGAACCGCGAACACACGTTGGGTATTATTATAGGCCTAGCCGTATTTGGGTCCAATAGATATTTATAAGATGTTATTGTCAGAGTTACTCAAAATGGAGAAATAAACCATCCACGCGAAGACCGACATCCGCGCGGACGGAGTCGCGGGCGGAAGCTAGTATGTATTATAAAGAGGAAAGGTTTGTATGTATGGTTTTCACGCATAAATACTGAACCGATTATAATGAAATTTAGCACACATATAGAGGGTAACTTGGATTAACACATAGGATAAGTTTTATCCCGGAAATTCCACGGGAACGGGAACTATTCCTTTGAAAATGCGGGCGAAGACGCGGGCGAAAAGCTAGTATACTAATATGTTTTTAGTAGTATTCCGTATTTGAGAAGTATTTAATATATTATATTATATATAATTATCTAGTATTAACAGGGAATTATATTATAAAATCGATCTATTACGACGTGAATGACAGTCAAATAAAATGTACATCAACACACATACTGACTTTCGCATTTATAATGATGAAATAAATTACATTTTAGTTTCCCTAAAGTTGAATTAACTTTTATTTTACGTTAAACGAGACATTAAAAAACATAAGATTTATTCAAAAACTATACAAAAACATGTTTAATCATCATTTGAGATAGGATTGCGAGTTTACTGCTTATTTTATGAGGCTGTAAAACACCCTTTCAGATTTGTAGATAACACACAGCTTAATGAATAATTAGGTTAATTACGACACAGTTAAGTTACATTTAAACTATAGTTTAAGTGGACTTTGAGTTACTAAATGTGCAAAATTACCTTTTTGGTTAGGTACGATTATAAATTTTCATTTTAAAACTAGAAAAAAAAAAAAGATTTATTTTGTTTAAGACAAACTCAAACTTTTAATTTTTTATATTGATTCTTTGGGTTATGTGTGTATGGTGGTTATGTAAAATAATGTAAAAGGAAATGTTTTGTGAAAGACATCCTAAATTATTAGTTTTATTAAAACTAGCCGTTGATAACTAAATGAACTAGCATTTCCTATAGTTTCATGAAATTTTCTCAATATTTTTTGTTATATTTTTCATTCCTGTTCTGCATTCAATACAAATAACTTCTTATGTTATAAATAACATTATATTTATATGTAACACTAGAAAATACGTTAACTAATAATAAAATACATTGGTGTTTCATATCTCGTAACGTATATTATGATTACAGCCCCGGCGCTATCTCTTGAGAATTTTCGCGACAACTTTCCTCTTATCGCACATATAATTCAAGATTTAGATATATTTTTTTCAGTTAATATAAAAATTAACTCGTGTAATGTATGGGTAAAAATATATTTTATGATGGTTTTATCTTGATAAGGAATGGATTAATCTATAGATCAGTTTCCAAAAACATACTACGATATAGGTTATTTTTTAACTACATCTATACTAATATTATAAAGCTGAAGAGTTTGTTTGTTTGTTTGAACGCGCTAATCTCAGGAATTACTGGTCCGATTTGAAAAGTTCTTTCGGTGTAAGATAGCCCATTTATCGAGGAAGGCTATAGGCTATATCACGGTAAGACTAACAGGAGAAACCGCGGGACGCGGGTGAAACCGCGGGATGCAGCTAGTCAAAAATATATTAGTGTTTGTTTCCTAAAGATTCTAAAGATATTCGGTAAGTTATTAACTTGATTAATTTGCAAAAACTATTCCCTATTTGACACAGTTTTTTGCTGAAACTCATCACGAACATTATCACCCGATATTCCCTTGATTTACAAAGATATCCGTCAACGACAGCGACAAAGATCGTATCGGATCCGTATCGGATACGATAAAAACTCAGCCAAGTCATAAAGTCGGATGAATTCAGTAATTACTCAACATTGCTTTGATGTCCGGATATTTTGATATTAAAAATTTAAACGACATTTTTCCTAAGCATTTTCTAAGTAATTGCTTCGCTTCGATTCTTCATGTATTAAATAAATATTGGAATGTGTGTTATTTATTATACCTGAAAGGTAAACGATATCGTTTTATTTACATAATATTATGAACAGTTTGTTTAGCTATCTATGAATATAAAATGTGTAACGTTCAGGCAAAAACGACTACCCAGATTTAGTTAATATCTGCTTTAGTGATTACCTAGAGTCTAGACCAAAGCGAGTATAGCTATATTTAGAAGTCATCAGACGTAATAATAATAGGTATTTTTGGTTATGAAACATATTCAGAAGATTTTTGTATCAATCACCTTTTTATTTTTTTTTGTAAGCTTTCAACCTATAGGTGCCTTTTATCACTAGCTTGAGCCCGTTGCTTTACTTGCCATAAATAAAATTATTATGTATAATCTAAGTATTTATGACAAAAATTACAAGGTTCTAAATTATATAATTTTATATCAGAGCCGGTCATAAAACTGTAAAATACGTTTTGATTTTATTAAATCAATAAACCAGAATTTTATTGTTCTTCTGAAGTCCCACGACACTGTATTCAGGAAAGTACTTACTTGAGTTCGTTTTTACGAGTTTAATAAAATATCAAGAGAGAAATAAAATAAAAAATATCTCTATCCATTAATCCATATATTTTAAAGTAAAATAAGGGCCGATTTTTTTTTCAATGCTTGGATAAAACTTATCCGTCCAATAAAGTATTACACGATAATATTAAAATGTCACGTAAACTGTCAAATACGGGCAATTAGAATACGTTTTTAAAATGGTAATTATATACATTATTCGACGAATAAGTTTTAACCAAGGATTGAAAAATCAGCCCTTAAAATACTTACATTGACATTAAATATGTATAATAACTATTGACTTATTGATGTGTATTATTGTGTAGTATTTTTTATCAATGAATTTGATAATTTAATATTTAATATTGAACTTTAGGATAAAATTATTAATTGTTGTAATTCGACATATGCCTTGACGGGTAATCCTACCCGTCAAGGCAGGACCTCATTATTGTACCTATAACACCTTGTATTGTACCCATGTTCATGGAATAAAATATTTGAATTTGAATACATACCTACAACTAATGGAATACAAGTTAAAAAAAAGAGAAAATAACATTCAGATCTCTTAAATGAGTATCTTTTCTTTAGTATGTAATATTCCATCAGCCTTTAATATTTTTTTCACTTTATCTCGACGTAAATGATACTAAAATTATTGTGCTAATTACATCTGTTAATATAATAAGAAAAAGACAATTATTCTTACCTACCTTTACATTTGCATAGAATCTCTACTAGACGATCCTAAGAAATAAATAAAACATACTTTAATTCGAATAATATTACATAAACATGAAGGTAAAATAAACCTACATAGTCCAAGTCATATTCCTTTTTTAGTCGGTTAAAAATTCCATGGAAACTGTAACGCATTTCAAATACGAAGGTGTAGAGAACTAGCCGATAGCTAGGCTCTAACACATGTCCTATCTAGATTTATTCCCTGTAACACTTACAGTCGATTTTAAACTCAATACCAATGAAATAAAGTACATTTTCATATTCCATGTTCGGGAGAAATTCTCTTCAACAATGCAGTGGATTTTGAACCGTATACTTATGAGGTAAAGTATGTTTTTGTTTGTTATGTTTTGGAGGAGCATCTCACGCTTGGTCAGTAAATTCGATCTTGACATTTCCGTAGACGGACCTGTGTTCCGATAAAATATGACCATTGATATTATTTACAAATGTGTGGAAAACTCAATAGTAATTCAACTTAAATAAGAGGAGCTTTTCATATTTTCTAATAGAGTTTGTATAAATAAATTTAACAATGTAATAATTTATGAGTTTCTTTTATTTATTCTGATATGATGTTAATATTTTGTAAACAACTGAAACGGTGATTAGTTCTAATTAATATATTATATAGGTAGGTAATTAAATAAATCATTTGTTTTGCAAATTTCATTGATATGAGACTCATATTCATCATGGCAGAAGCAAATATCTAAAATTGTTCATTTTTTGCTAAAAAATAGTGCAATATTAAATAATGCAATATTATCCTATTTATTGCATTTAGGGCTGATTTTTCAATCCTTGGTTAAAACTTATTCATCGAATAACGTATATTACATATTACATAATACATTTTTGAAATGGTAGTTTATACCATTTCAAAAATGTATTCTTATTGTCCGTATATGCAGTTTATAGGTGACATTTTAAAATGTTCTTGTAAAACTTTATTGGACGGATAAATTTAACCAAGGATTGAAAAATCGGCCCTTAATGTAATAAGAGCTGTGAAAATAATTTATTTATTTATTTATTTACACATGTAGATATTTAGTGAATATCTACATGTTTAAGAGACTTTTTTTGAACATCTCTAAAAACTTTTTCTAAAATAGTTTTAATGTAAGCAGCTGTATTTTTTGTATATTAAAATACGCCACCCACGTATAAAAAATACCAAAATTCGACCTTAATTATTTTTCGCGAAGTTTCTACACAGGTTTCTAGCAAATTACAATACCTCCCACAAACAAAAACCTACGCACTTGTAATCGATAGAATCGCCATAAAACGCAGCACCTACAATAAAATATTTCACAGAATCGTGCCAAAGGAAATCTATGAAAAAAATACTTAAGCTTTTTGCTCCAAAGGCAATAACTCTCTCTTGAGGAAGAGGCGTTCTGTGGACTTTGGATGTGTACCAGATTCTGAAGGCATAGAAATATAGCTTCTTATTCAAGCTATATCCATACTTATCTATACTAATATTATAAAGCTGAAGAGTTTGTTTGTTAGAACGCGCATATGTCAGTAACTAACTACCATTTGAAAAATTATTTTGGTGTTAAATATTAGTACAAGAATAATAGCAGCAGAGAAATGCGGGTAAAACCGCAGGGAACAGCTAGTTTCTAAATATAGTTTGAATCAGAAATTCAGTATGGCTTGTTTATTATTGCGATTTATTGAACGTTGAATTAAATTTTCTTGACATGACATGTTTTTGTTGAAAATATTAGAATATTATGGAATTGGCTAGGTATTTATAGATTTTCTGTTCGCGATAAACTCAAAAACTACTCCACGATTTTCTTGTTTTTCACCGATGGTTAGCGAGAAGTTTTAGATAATGTAGGCGAAGCCACGGGCAAAGATCTAGTAAAATATTAAAGAAACTTTACTATTTTTTAAAAGGCTAATTACAACTTCATTTTAAAATGAGTTTTTACTGTGAAAATATTATATTATTCTTAAAACAACCCACTATGGCGTAGAATTCTGTCATTAAAATATTTTAAAATAAACATTTTACTGTAGATAAAGCTTATATTTACTGAAATGAATGTAAATTATTTTGTCTTGTTAATTGTACATTAAGTTCTACATTGATTAAAATGTGTTTTAAAATATCATCAATCTGGAGATATTTTTGTAAGAACATTATATCGTCACTGATTTGGCAACACAACATCTTAAACACATCGAATAATGATTTACGCTTGAGTCGATATGTCCGTGAACTTAGCAGAGCATTTTTAGCAGATCAAAAAAATAA
>CAJQZM010035676.1:0-42009 GCA_907164665.1 Colias nastes | reverse complement strand
ACTATCAAGTTGATCACAGTTTTGATGAACAGCATGAAGAATACATTGACAGGCATGGTCATGATTATCATCATCAATATCATCACTAACATCTTCTTCCTCTTCATCATCTCTTAGGTCGTGAGCATGACTAAGGACATCATTTTCATCATGGTTTTTTTCTGTCTCACTATCACCATCACTACTGATGATGATAATGTTGATGATGATAATGGAATATATTTAATAATTAAATGTATAAAACGGCATAAAACGGCATAACTCACTGGTATGGAAGAGTTTTTTGAGCTACGAAATAAAGTCAATGAAGGACAGTCCAGATTGATGTAGCAAGCTGAAAACGATTCTCGGACCCCGGGGCCTTTTGTCGTCCATTGTTCCACCGGAACCGGCTGGACGGGAACTTATTGTACGATAGACAATTCGCTAGAATAACTTGAAAAGGAAAAGGAAGTTTCAGTTGCTGAAATAGTTCTCAAAATCAGGAGACAAAGGTACTCTAGTGTTTTCCTTCCTGAACAGTATGTTTTTTGCTACTTAGTGTTGAGATATGTGATTCTAAAAGAAGCCAAAAACCGATCGAGTTGATCCAAGAGCTTAAAGCTCGGGTAGGTAATTTAAAAAAAAAACAATTAGGTTAGTTAATTTAAAAATGGTTTAAAACTTTTATTCAATATTATTCTACAAGTGTTGTTTAATGGTATTGTTTCAAAGCGTGATAAGGAAAATTGGTACTGTCAGTAATTCTAAAATAATTTTCCTTAGCAATATGATGACAAAAGAGTACAATATATGTATGTGATTTAATTTACAATACAACTTATAAATAATAAATAACTATAATTAAAGCGTATGTGATATCCCAATTACGTATTGTAACTTAAATTTAAGATGTTTAATAATTATTGTATTATTGATTATTTTTAAAATTAAAGAATTTTGAAATAAGAATCTTTTTAATAAAAGACATCACACGACTAATGGTTGGTTTTAATAAATTATTATCCTCTGCCGGGCGAAACAGATTGACATGTTTTGCTAAAACCCTATAACAGAAAACGTAATAATCAAAATTAAAGAGAGAATTATGTCTTTGTTCCCGAATTTGGGTGACTATAGACGATAAGGAAATAATCCCAGTTTTATCATTAACATTATTCGCATTTATGTAATCTCGGCGGTTATTCTCCACGGGGAGGACCACTATGGAGTGGTCGAAACAGTTTGGGTACCTGAGTCTGTCTAGAGGCATGTTTCCGACCTTCTGAGATTCTAGAAACGTTCCACTCACTGGTTTGCAAAGAATTGCCTGGTGTTCTTCCGCGGCAATTTCCTCAAAGTGGCTTTGTCCCACAAAGTTCACGAGATCCTCACACTCAAACTCCTGAGGAATATTCGAAATGTACGAATACATGTTTACTCGGAACTGGTTCCATATAGAGTAATATAATTATTAACGCATACTGGGTCTTATAAGGACAAGGATACCGGGAATTACGTTTATCATGATAGGGATTTCAGTCTCGCATACTTATTAGGCTATGTTGATGGGTTCCGTTAATATTTGCCACCATTGCGACTACATGTGTTTTGATGATATCAATTCACACTAACAAATTTGTTTAATGGAACCCAGCGACATATAGGGATGTGTAGGTGAAGCCCACGACGTTTGGTAAGAGAATTTTCTTATAAGTCATGCATCAGAGGATGTGATTTGTAGTGTCCTTATATGTATTGAAGAAAATAAGGATCCGCTATCAAATGAGTAAGCCTGCGAAGAGTAATTAACCAAAACTACCAACTACCAAGTTAGTAAGACTAACAAAATGTGCTGCGGCCTCAATCTTATGAGATTCGCAAAGCGCGTTAGTAAATAAGATATTCTATAAGTGACGTCAGTAGTTTCGTGTACCTAACTTGACAACAAATATGAAGATATCTTGCAAAGTAAACGGTGATAAGGTATCAATGGTCCCGACATTTATTTTTAATGATCGGATCGTTGGAAACGCTTAAATTCAGTGATAAGAGCGCTAATTTACCCAGTGGTTGCTACGCTAAATACGTATACAAGTCTTCTGATGTGACCTTTTGTTTAGTCTTAAATTAGGTAGCCTTTTCCGCTGAATTTTATTATTTTAGGTTGCTACAAAATGTTTGGAGATTTTCGAGGAAAAAGTTAAAAAATAGTTTTTAGTTCTGATATGCATATTCCTATATTGTAAGGCTGACATACAAATCATGCAGTAGGGTTTTAATCTATGAAGACAGATATTTTCTTCAAAATTTGCAAGTGATTAGTCAATAAAATAATACTTAGTTAAAAAAATATATTCTATAATTTTATCAATTGTTTAATTATATTAGTAGAAGATATGGGAGGAGTATATATAGACTCCCATCCCACTCCCATATAGACTACTAATATAATGTACTATTAAAAAAAAAATATTAGAAGTATAGGACGACATTGAAGGGTCAATCGCGTTGTTGGGTGAGCTTAAAAATATCCCTGACTTTTTTAACCCCAGAAGATAAGACTGTGTTTATTCAAAACACTCCCGATAAAAATAACATAAACAAAGTGAGGAAAACGGACAGTGTGTTTTACCTATGATATAATGTATTATTTATCGATTCGTTCCCGATAAGGAACGCGTATAAATATCAATATAAGTATCCCGCTGGAACTATCATTCCCGAAATAGATTTCCACGAAGTCGGTACTGAGTACTTGTTTGAAGAAAGTAATCAAGATGGAGTCCAACAACTTACTTCAAATGCTGAGCGCCAGGAGTTCTTCGGGTGGAAACTACTTCCACGAAGCATGTCAAGCTGGCTCATTAGCTCTTCTTATGAGGGCAGAAGAGTGGGTGGATCAACCAATCCCATCTATCTTGACTACAAGAAACTACAATGGTGAGCAATGCACCCATATCATCGTGAAGAACAAAGATGTTTATGCACAAGAGATGATGAACATCGTCTTGAGGCTTGGGTCTGACACACTGATAGAAGGATTTATTTCTATTAAATAAGATTTAGTAACAGTTACTAAATGATTTGGTAACAAACCTTTCATTACCAAATATTTGGTTGTAGGTACTAAATCATTTATTAAAGCCCATTTAGTTCCACCGACTAAATATTTGGTAGTATTTAACAAATGATTTGTTGGTACTCAATAAATCGTTTATTGGTATTAAATAAATTAATTTTTTAACTAATTTTAGCGTGTAACCTAACTTTTAAACTTAAAATAAATCAAAATAATTAAAATAAATAATTTTAAGTAAAAATATAAAGTATTATAAAGAAAAGAATCTCATTAAATTATGTTTTTTGATTTGAGACATTTATAAAATTTAAAATTAAACAAGTTTTTAACATATCAATAATAGACAAATTGAAAAATGTAAAGTAAACTCCACTGAGAAAAAACATAAATAGAAGCCATTTGGGAGTATGTGTGTTTTCAAAGGTTCGATAAATCTTCCAAAATCGAGCTGAATAAAATAATCTAAGTCAGTTAATAGGTTATGTATCACATAAACATTGGAATTAAAGCATAGCCATCTACCTGTAATACTTACCAAACAAATATATTTTAGTTTACCTGGTAAGTACTAAATATTATTTGGTGGAAATAAATATTTATTTCCATGTAACAAGGCTTCGTTCATGTAAAGAAATCATTTATTAAACTGTAACAAATAATATTTATGGGTACAAAATATTTGTTTCTCTCAAATAAATGAATAAAAATTTTGTTACTAAATCAGTTTGGTACTCCGTACTAAATCCTTCTATCAGTGCATAAACGGCCAGGAAGCGCGGGCTGGTTTCACTCCTCTGCACTTGTGCGTTTTGGAAAAGAATTACGAGCTCGCCGAATGGCTGTGCAAGGCATCAGGCATCAATCTGGAGGTGACCAACTACGCCAGGCAGACTGCCTATCAACTTGCCTCAGAACAGAAGGACATTCAAATAATGGATGGAGATGATAAAAAGGGCCGGTGCTAAGTGCGAACCGTTAAAATTGAAGAAACGTAATAAGTAATAATGTTGTGTGAAGGAGCTGAGCTCAAAGAGGCTATAACAGTTTACGTTTAAAAATCGTAAGTTAATCTAGGCAGCTAATTTTACGGTTGTGACACATGCAAACTTGTTTTATTATTCAAATATTTGTAAGATTTTATTATTGTTTTTTTTTGTATTTGTTAAAGTTTAAAATTATTACTAATTATATTTTTTTAATTTTTAAAATCAAGTGTCAGCACTTATTTGTTGTCAAAAGGATCTCTATGACCTACCAAAACAATTAGATTATTCGTAGGTAATAGCTCGAATATTTTTAATGCGCAATGTTTAAAAAAAATAAAACAAATGTTCTTTTATTGTAATTATGCATATGATGTAATACTCCAAGATCCTGTTAATTTACAAAAAAATTAGATACACACTTAGTTACGACGTACCTAGCAGTTTTCTGCTACCAGAAAGTCCTGACCGGTTCTCCAAATTAGACTTAAATAAGTAGTATATCTATGTCTAAATCATTTTCTTGGACAGCCGCGTTGGCTGATTGAACAGCTTTCCTCCGCCGGCGCCGCATATGCGCTTCAAAAATAATGTAGGCCGTACACTCGGAACAGCAATCCATCGCCGACCGGACATTTTCATGATCAATAAATACGAAATACTGCAATTAAGATTGTTAACTTGTATGAGAAACGCAAAGGCCAGATTCAAAGGTTTAAAGAGTTATGTATCTAAAGAAGACATACCATTAAAATACACATAGGTTCTTCCTCCATGACGATCACTTCTTCAATTGACCCATTCCTTAAGAGCCAGATTGCTATCGTTTTCTCTGAGCAATTTTCGGGAAACATAGCATAGAAAGGATCATTCGGTTTTGTCACGCCAGGTCGCTTTGATGCCATGTTTGTCTTAAGCCTGAAATAAATAGTTACAATTGGTTGGGAGGTAACACATGATTAAGAGGTAAAGATATATTTATTACACGGAAATAAATAAACTGTAATAAATAACAGTCGATTTAAAATAAGTAATGATCAAATGCTAAAAATTACCATTTCAAATAGTAAATTCCTGATTTTACTATTCACTTTATAATACTTACCATTTAAACGCTACAATTTACTCTTTACATGGAAGAAAATACTATTTCAAACAGTAATGAAGTTAGTAAATTTCTAATATAAGCAACGTCAATATTTACAAAGTAAAATGGTAAATTTTAAACGCAACGCTAAAAATCAAACCGTAATTATTGACTTGCTTGGACTGTTAAAATGTAGGTACTTATATTTTAAAATTATAATTTTTACTGTTTCAAATGTTAAAATCTCCCAGAGTGAGACCCCCTTCTTCTCATCTGAGTTTCCCTTCTCCTCATAATATGGACTATATATTGAAATGGCAATTTTTACTGTTTGAAACTGTAATTTTTTAAGATGAAAAAGTCGTTATTGACTATAATGACAGCTACTAATCACTTATTTTGGATATTAAATTATAAATTGTGGCTTTTATACTTTCTACAATAAGCTCGATAACATTTATATTTTTGCCACCCTGACGTCCGCTTTACTTTTTGAAACTATAAAAATTAACCGGAATCCGAGTGAATATTACAGTTTACTTTTTTCCGTATATGGTTAAATAAATTAACATGCAACTTAGAATAAATACCTACTTACTTCACAAATACAGTTTTAGTGCCTTTTCACACGTACCGGTTGCCGGGTAGCCGGCGCCGGCTACCCGGTGGTGAAGTGTATGGGCATGGTACATAGCTTTCACATGTACCGGCGTAATTTATCCGGCAGGCGGTTGCCGGGTGCGCGCCGAACCACCACTGTGCGTCCGGTCGCCGGGCATCGGTTAGCCGGCGGCCGAACTGACAGTGGTGTATGGAAGACGCAACTAGCTTTCAGACGCGCCGGCCGGTGAGTCGCCTAGGTACAGTCTGCGAGAGAAAACTGAAAAACCTGTCTTCATGTGCTCGTAGATCTGGGATAATGTATAGAATGCACCTAATGCTTCTCTTTTCATATTAATTGGATGAACCCAATAATTTCCGGCGCAGATAATTTCGTCTTCGATATAAAAGCCACATTGCAATTATTTGTTCACGGTCTTTTTTTCAAACTATAGAACGAGACTGTACTCTTGTCGGCTCTCTAGCCGATACTGCCGGCATCAACCGGGACATGTCGACGGCGCTGGCGCGCGTTAAATCTCTAAAGAGATTATGTTTGCGTCAGTTTAATTTAATTTATAATGAATTGTATTATTGTAGTATATAAATAAAAAAAAAATAAAATGTGAAAGCTTATTTGACACCGGGTATCCGGCGCCGGCTACCCGGCAACCGGTACGTGTGAAAAGGCACTTACTCGTCGAGCTTTCACGGTGCAATTCTGTCTATTTTCAAAATTGAAAACATCATTTGCATTTACATACGCGACAATTTAAATCTGGATCTATAGAGAACACTTCAAAACCACATGATAATATTTCATCTGTTTGTGGAACGAATTAGATGAAATGAATTGTTAAATGTATACTGTATATACCGACAATAAGGTTAATTTTTCACTAAAAATTTGAGCTTCATTACAATTTCAATTGCGCTGAAAGCGTCATACAACCTTGGTCGCTGAATATTATTGATTGTATACTTATTAGGTCATTTAACTAAAGAATAAAGACTTTATTTTCGACCGTAATAAGCCAATTTTGAAGCGCATCGAACAGGGACCGATTCCAACATTTTTTACGGCCACTTTTATCCGCTAAATGGTCTTTATTTTTGGCTATAAGAAAATTATTTTGCATTTGAAAGAAAAAATATGGGGTAAAATTTTAAATTTCTGTCGATCGACATGGAAACCTTTGCTGGTTAGTGTTAACGTTGCCTAGATAACGAACTACTTAGATGTTAAGTGAGCTTAAAATATAAGGTAGAATTTGAATATCAGATTAATAAATTATGTGTATTCTAACGTTATTGTAAGTGAATTAATCTAATATCTAAGCATTGCGTATAGCACAATTTATAGGTCACAATTATATTAATCTTTTTCTTACCCAAAATAGCGTCGCAATACCTATAGCAAGTGACAAGTCAATTGGAATCCCATTATCATTTCAATAGCTGGGAAATTCGGGCAAAATACTCAATAGAGCGACATACCAAAACCCTTGTACAAATCCGTCTATTCAAATTCCAACGATTTTCGGCGCGTAATAAATCTACAGGTGCTATTCAGAGCATTGCAACGATCAAGATGGATTAGTCTCGCAAATAAAAAAATGGCACCCGTATGTCCACGATCAAGATTGATTGTTCCATGCGAGGATTGTTTCTATCGTTAGAGTGGAATTTAAAAAGAATGTAACGATGCTTCGCGGCAAATGAAGCAACTTTATGGGCGATTTGTTTGTTGATAGATAGGTACATGGATGTTGTTTTACAGTCAGTTAATGGATCACGGAACCGTTGTAGTATTTGGTTCGAATGACAGTGGCGGGATATTATATGGGTCGTATTTTTTTTTTTTTTATACTTAAACCGACAAAGGAGCGGGCGGTGTACTGATGAAGGTGATCACCGCCGCCCATAGCAATTGCAACGTTAGGTAACCTTGCGATTGTTTTGCCGGCCTTTGAGGGACGCGTAGGCTCTTTTTTTGAAGGCATCCATATCGTAGGTAGATGGAAACACCGAAGAATTTAAGCTGTTCCACAATTTTGTTGTTCGGGGCAGAAAATGCCGTGAAAAACGCACAGTTGTTGATAGCCACTCATCCATGTGGTGCGGATGGTACTTGAGCTTGTGTCGTGCAGTGCGATTGTGGAATTTGGCAGCCGGTATTAAGCCAAAAAGTTCCTCGGAACACTCCCCATTGTACAGGCGGTAGAATACGCACAGAGACGCAACGTCCCGCCGCAGTGCCAATGGATCGAGCCGATCGGTTAGCTCGGGTTTGCCGACGATTCGAGTGGCTCGACGTTGCAGGCGGTCAAGAGGAAGTAGTTGGTACTGGGGTGCTCCAGCCCAAAGGTGAGAACAGTATTCTATATGAGGCTGAACTTGTGCCTTATAGAGTTGCAGGCGGTGAGCTGGCGTGAAATACTGTCTCGCTCTAGCGAGCGCCCCAAGTTTCTTAAAAGCCAATTTGGCCTTGTCCTCTAAATGACCCCTGAACTGCACGTCGCTCGCAATGTCGACACCGAGAAACCCGATATTCGGCGTGGCTTTGAGGAGAGTGTTTTGGAAACGAGGAGTCACCGTGAACGGCTTCTTTTTGACGGTGAATGCGCACACTTGTGTGATGTGTCTTTGAAATAGGAAAGATCTAAATTTATCTTATTAAGATAAGTAATTCTGTCATAAAGTACCTAGTCAAGGAAAAGCATCTACTGTCCATCCTACAAATACATATTGGAATGATTTGAGATCACGTAAACGCGAAATTCAAATGCCTGGGTTATAAAAAATAAGCAAAGAACGGATAGGATTTCAGTGGATTAAACGTTATCAGTCATCTTTCATTTCCTTTACTGATGAGAAATGGAACCTGCTATCCATCTTCCGAGAGTTACAATTTAGACTGAATCAAAGCTAGAATCTATCTAGGTACTTTTTATCGGAAGGTGAGTGAACTCATAGATTAAAATTGCTTGAAAAACGATCTAAACGATGAGTCATGAATTGAATAAACCTTCGAGAATTCAAGACAACGTTAACAACTTCACTACAACACAACACTTCTAAACATGAAATCTTCAAATTATGTTTAAAATTAAAGGATAAATTATTGATTCCTTAACAAAACGCAAGTATGTGTAATGTGCGTCGACAAAAAATTGTAAGTTACTGTTAAAATAAACAGGTATTTTTATCTGTTTATTTTACAGAAATGCGCAGGTCCACAGACCGAATAAGAACACACACGCTTTCTTCGCGAGGCTGCTCGCTCTGTGTGTTCTCGATATAGTTCTGTGGTGTGTACCGCCTAATGATGATTCTATTATTAGGTCAGTAATTTTCATCTATGTAATATTATTAGTGTAGTTCCATTACAGTTCAATAACACCGATTCTAGTTATTTATATGCTAAATGTAATAAAAGTAAAACACTTCATGATGTGTAGGTATTTTTCATCGTTAATCTAGTTGTTACATTAGAATTCAGTTCAGTTCAAATAATAATTGTTATTTTTCTTATTAAATGGGGCGTAATCAGCTTACAAATGCATTCAATAAAAACTGTTATATTGATGTTACAAACGAACAGTTCAATTATTTTTATTTTAGTATAAATTAATTATCTACTAAAATTACTTTATGGTGATCTGTATTCACTGTATTCAGCCGTATAGCCCAATTTTGGTCACTTGAACTTTAAAAGTTATTTCTTCTTATTTTTTATATCGTTGACCGTTGTATTTATTCCTTGTTTGCATTATATATTTTTACTTGATCTTTTAAGGAGAGGTAACTCAAACTAAATGTAATTCTTATTTCCAGCACTAGAAGCAGATGATCTCTAGTACTATAAACTTCATACTTCATAGTTCATACATACGTCGATTGCAACTTGCAAGTCAACTCGCACGGGAAATGCACGTAAATGCACTAAGCAGAAACAATTTATTAGTTCATAAACGTCGGATAATGTGTCTGTATCGAGTTGTATAGAGCTATAATAATGATGATAAAGTTATAGAGATGGATGAGTGTGGTTGTAAGTGGCGTAAGTATAAGATACGTAGTATTTATAACTATTATTTTAGTAATCTGTGGTATAAGTAGTACAATTGTTTACTTAGTTTACTTATATTATTTATGTATCCATGAATGTAATATGTTTGTTGACTTAGCTATAGGTAAGTAGATAGTGCAGAAATAAAAAAAAAACTTAAAACGATTTCTGTTTTAAAAATCTCATTAGGATTACTATTTTTTAATACTCATATTATCTAATGGAAAAAAATAAAGAATGAAAGAGAAGAAATTTAATAAAACACACATGAAATACTATTAATTTATATCTCTACTATTTAGTAATTTATATGACAAGTGGAGGTAGTTTACAAATTATAGTTTTTGTATCACCGTCAAGAAATGTGACATCTCAGTCTCCCCGTGACAACGTTCGCTGTAAAGTGTTCGAAACGTAAACAATAAAATGAATAAATCGCGTTTAAAATCAGTTAAAAGGTACTTATCTACTTAGCGCCGATTTTTCAATCCTTGGTTAAAACTTATTCGTTTAATATTTCAAAAATGTATTCTAATTACCTACATTTGACAGTTTACAAGTGACATTTTACTTAATATTATCGTGTAACACTTTATTGGACGGATAAGTTTTAACCAAGGATTGAAAAATCGGCCCTTATTTCATTTGCAGAAAAATATGATTACCTAGGTACCTACGTATATAGTTTTTTCTTATCAAAAAAATGAAGATCAAACGTAAAAACCCGGACTTGAAAACAAAATAAACTGGATAAATGTGCAATATGTGCATTACATAATAATAACGGAATCACTACAGAATGGCCGGCTATCAAGAGCATCTGCGCACAAATTCATCTTACTCCCACTGATTGATGGCGGTATCTGAAGGTGTTTTAAGTTATTCGGAATTACTTAGTTTGATTTTTTAGTTTCTGAAAGATAAAAAAAACGATAATGAATGTGGTAAAAAAACTAAAAAGCTTTGACAGAATCAACTGAAAAGTAAAAAACTATTATACCTTGGGCACCCTGGAAGAGATCGCTGATAAGCGATAAGGTTGCCTTAATTATGTACTATGTATGTTTTAATTTTCTTTTAATATCATAATCATTGTAAAATTTTCTAAACGTATTTTCAATAACGTTTTAAAATAATGTCTTATGTTTAAGTATAATTTATGTTTTTCCTTCAATATACAAACCCTCATTTTTTTTTCAAAATATATTCCTAAATCTTATACATCGATTTATCAACTTTCTGACCAATACTCACGTGTAAGAAACAGTCAAGTAAGTAGCTATCAATCCACGTCACATCTCAATTCGGGGAATCCCCGTGTACTTGAAACCATATATCAAAGAAAAACTACCCTCAAATTATTAAGTTGGCAATTTATAGCTACATTTCAAGTAACTGAAGGAATTTGTGATTTGAAATATTGCTTCACTATTTTGAATGTATTAATGTAGACTGTAGATATTAACTCAAATTTATTTTTGTTTATTTAATGAATTTCTAGGTTACCTTCACAAGATTATAAAACTTAAATAATATTAGAGCGTTGAACCAACATGCTCTAAGTAAATTATGCATAACTTGTACCTAATTGGTTCGTAGTTTAATAGCTTTAACTAGCTTTCCGCCCGCGGCTTCGCCCGCGTTTTCAATGAAAAACCCGCATAGTTCCCGTTCCCGTGGGATTTCCGGAATAAAACCTATCCTATGTTTTAATCCAAGTTACCCTATATATGTGAGCTAAATTTCATTGTAATCGGTTCAGTACAATTTGCGTGAAAGAGTAACAAACATACACACCTACATCCATGCTCACAAACTTTCGCATTTATAATATTAGTAGGAGTAGGATAGGTCATAGGATTACTTTGTATAGATAATTACAATTAAAATGTTACTGTTAAATAATGTTGAATTTCCAAATAAACAATACTTGAAACACAAAAAAATATTAATTACCTACCATTTATTTAAATGAAATACCGATTATGATAATTTACAATGCTAATAAATTATATTCATATGACAAAACATCAATTTGTTATGAATTATGATATATAAATAATATTAATTATAGTTCAATGAGAAATTAATTCGTTTGTTTACATCACTTTGGTTTCCGTTAATTAAACGATCAAAATAAATTTAGAAGTTTTAACAATTATCATTTCCACTATTTTTTATCTATACTCATATTATAAAGCTGAAGAGTTTGTTTGTTTCTTTGAACGCGCTAATCTCAGGTACTACTGGTCCGATTTGAAAAATTCTTTCGGTGTTAGATAGCCCTATTATCGAGGATGGCTATAGGCTATATGTATATCATCACGCTAAGACAACAGGAGCGGAGCAATGCGTGTGAAACCGCGCGGAACAGCTAGTAAATAATATATTTAATTCTGTTTTATAGTGTTGCTAAATATTAATTTGGGTATAAAAATTTCACCATTTGGAGGAACATGAATAAATCTCATTTGTTTTTCTTTTCAGCTTTACACCAACGATGAAAAATACAATAAGGTTAAATAATATTGTAAGAATTCCTTTCTATTGGAGTCAAAATTCAGGAAGTTAATTAATTTCTGTAAGTATTTTAATTTAATAATACGAAAAATTAGGTTCGTCAATGTCCAAAATTAGTTCAGAAGATATTTTTAACATTTGCTTAGTAACAAAGTTTGCATTTATTAAATAAATAAGTCCCCATCTAAATATATAAAAATGAAACCCGTTTCGCGTTGTCACGGCATCACGTGTGAACGGCTGAACCGATTTCGATAATTCTTTTTTTATTATATTCCTTGAAGTACGAGGATGGTTCTTATGTAGAGAAAACGTAAATATGTACCACGGGCGAAGCCGGGGAGGACCGCTAGTGAGAAATAAATATAGGCTTTTCGCGTTCTTTAACCAAATCAAGTTACAAAAGAAAAACATTTATTCATTATAATATTACAAAATACCATTCTATTGTTAATAAAATTTAATTGTGCTTACACGTGTTTTCTCTTCTCTTATATATAGCTTATTTCTGTGGCTTTGTTTGGTTCTGTTTTAGAAAGATACCTACTATTGAAAGGTCCTGCGGTCGATTCAAAACATAATAAAAATTGTGAGAAACAGATGAAAATGCTTGACAAAAGCTGGATTCAGAACGTGTATAGTGAAGTGTGAGTATTTACAGGCTACAATAAAAAATACCTTTAGGTATGTAACTATGTACTATTTACTTATTTCAGATTTAACTCTAATTCGTATAAGAAAACGATCCACTGTGTATTAACATTAGATTACAAAATGTTAAATAGATTTACAAAATGTTAAATAGATATGGTTCAACTAACATAGGCAAAAATAAAAATTTCCTTCCAAACTCAAAACTGAAGCTCTATCTACCCTCCCACTTTTTATAATGCAAAAACTCCAAATGAGTGTAAGATCCCCTTTTGCATTTGACAAATTTCGGACCCCCGGCGGTGGAATTAACGAACTTCAGGTCTGTGTATAATTGAGTGAAAATAAATATAATTTTGTAGCTCATGCTGCGAATTTCAGAGTTTTTCACAAAGAACGACTGTGATTGCTACGAATTTTTATAATGGTTTCTGTTTGCGTATAACTTCGTTATAATTTCAATATTTTGTATACAATGTATACTTATTACTTACCTATATAGGAAAAGTTTGATACTTGAGAGATAGTCGGAATATGGTCGGAATATACTATATCGATGCTTATCACGACGTCTGGATAGGTAGGTATAATTATAAATAAATAAAACAAATAAATATATTTAGGACAATTTTCACACACGGCACGATCTGATCCCATACTAAGCTTTAGCTTGTGTTATGGAAACCAGATGGCTGGTAAACATACATATACATAATATATGTATAATAATTTTAAATAAATACTTATATAGATAATTAACACCCAGACACAGAGCAAAGATCTATGTTCCTCACACAAATATTTGCCCCGGGTGGGAATCGAACCCACGACCTCTGGCTTGGAAGACAGGGCCACTACCAACCTATCCAACCGGTCAGTCAAAAATTAATTAAAATTAAATGTTCGGTGAAAATGACGCAATAATAATTTGGCTCTTTAACTACCTAGTTCTAAAAGTGCCTTGCCATTACATAGGAAAGACTACCTACTCAGCATTGTTATTTTGTTGTTTTGGCACTTAATTACATTTCTACATAATTTCTACACAATTTCCCTTTATACTTTTTTACGAGTGTACACTTTAAATACCCATAACTTAAAGGCGTGAAATAAAGCTTAGAACAGATAATAATTATCAATTCGTTCGGTAGGAAGCTTAAAGCTCACTTGTAAAGATTTATCCGTATCCATTGAGGCTTATGTCCTATCTCGGATGCAAAGTGTGCCATCTTAGGGTTGTCACTTGACACAAATAAACTTTCATTTTTATTAAAAAAAATTATGCGTGCGTATTTGTAAACATTGTTAAAATTCTTGTTAATTTAATAAAAGCAGAAGTAATTACGCAAAGCTTGTTGAATTGTTACTTAGATATTAATTATTTTTCTGCGTGGATAAATCTATATATAGCGCAAACGAAGTGGATTATTCGTCATAAAATAAAACAAAGAAATATAACATAGTTTGTTTTTTATTACAGGCTTTATTGTCGTGGTTTTTCTCACAAAATACCTTATAACAATATACCTACACAGAATTTTGTGTATATAACGACGTTATATTATATTTTAAATCTAATCCCGTCAAGTGGCAACCCTACTGATCCTATTGGTAACAGACACCAGTGAGCTGTGGACATGTATGCTGTTATACTCTGACACCCGTATTCACAAACAGTGTTAAGTAAAGCATCAACACTGTGCAAAGGGTAACACTTCTCAGTGCGTTCCATTCATCGAGCCTTTCTATTCATAGACAAAACTTAAGTAATGCTTGGCAAAGCAAACGCACTGCGTAAAATGGCGACATGTGATTGGTCCATTTGTATTGCTAAGTTCATGGTAGAGTTTGACAGGAGTAAATAACAATCAATTAACCTCAAACCGTTTGTTTAGAAACATTGTTCATTTGATTTGTCGTGGTAATTTTCATATAATAAGCTTACACTTAAAATGTCGCAGCACCACGTGACTGGAAATAAAAAAAATAACGTTACGGACGCAATGTGGTCAGAGAAATTTTGTTTTACTATCTTCACAAATTACCTAAGTTTAAACATTGTTATGTTATTACTTTGCTATTATGTATGTAATTTTAACTTGGTTTGATATGGCATATTGACTGGCAAACTAAGGAAAACTTAAACGAAAATTTTGAGTGACGTATATAAAACAATATGAGTACATAATTGTATTCCAGTTCTAAGAAACCATTCACCACGTCGGAAAGGGAACTAATCGTGGCTCTAGTACGAGACCGACTCATTATTGAAGACAAGCGAACTAAGTAATTCAAAAAATATTGAATTAAAAAAGCAAGCTTGGGAGGACTTGACTGTTGCCTTCAACTCACAGCCATATATAAACAACATCTTTCGAAAATCTATAACGTTTTCTAAACTCTTCCGAACTATAGTAATCAAAAGGATCTTGAAAGTCCCGTACCACTTTTCTTGTTATTATTGTCCTTTGTTCAAATATCCTATCGTTAATATAATTACGAATTCTTCTTCACTGCTATAATCCATTTTGAGGTCGAAAGTAACAATAAATTAAGACGACAAAAAAATATAACTTCACACGTTTTGTACACGTGGCCTGTTTTTGGTCTACTATGCGTTGTCTAAAGTAGCTAACGAAGTTGCTTAGCTGTGCGTTCAGTTTATCGAGCGCATAGTGCGCTTCACCACTTAAGTATTGTTTGTGAAATGATTTTGCTACCCCTATGCGTCCATGCCTACTATGAGACCTCACAGTAACGTTTGTGAATACGGGTGTGAAACTCGAACCCACCGCAAGGAATATACTCTTTTTGGATACATTTCGAATATATTGTGCTTATGTTTTTGTTTTTAACTTTTAACAAGAAGTAAGTAACCTTTATATAATTTCAATTAAGACCATTCTATCAGTTTTCCCGGGTATAGGATAAAAAATATAGCTTACGTTCCTAAGCAAAGATGTAGCTTTCTCATATTTACGAATAGGTACCTTGTGTATTTATTTTCAAAGTAATAAAGCAACTCATTCATTCATAGTTTTTGAATCAGGCCAGTAGTTTATGAGTTATATCGAAATAAACAAAAAAATATCTTTCCCTAATATACTCTATATAAAACCTTTCCTATATAATAAAGATTATTACCATATCTAAAGCACTCTATTCGCTTCCCAGACACCATTAGTAGTTTTTACTAGACTACTTTAAATTCTACATATTAACTTTACGAAGTTTTCCAGAGATTTTTCAAAGTTTTTCTCACACTGTCACACTCAGATGTTGGATTGTAAGTAGAAACTTTGCATGGAGGAATAAAGGTTTTCTTCTAGATTAAAACTCTATTGTTAGATTATAAAACATAATAATTATGTTCACACATAATTATTTATAGCAATGAAATAAAAATATCCACAATATCTTATTAATCTAATTTACTTTTGTAATAATTTAACTTACCTTTTCATTACTTTTGTTATTTTAGACTTTAGAGTTTATAGTATATAGACATAATATTTAGATCAATATTTGGAGAAGCCTCTGGCTCCTGAGTCACAGTATATGTACATAAGGATTCATTATTTTTACCTGTATTATTTTGTCAATAAAGATTTTTATTTTATTACTTATTTATTATTATATTTTCATATCAGATCTATTTCCAGACAAAATATTTCTGAACACAAAAAATAGAATATGCTTTATTTCAAACCAGAGAAACAAATTACATAATATATTTATTTATTCATTCATACCTTAACAACTTGAACTCGTGAAACTCCCGTTTTATATTTAAAAGATTTGTTTAACACATAAACGTAACCGAACTTGGTGTTTATTTTAACACCTCGTTACAACCGAAAATAGACCTTTTAGAAAGTTCATTTAGTTTACAAGAAAGTTAATGTAATCTGTGAGATTGTTTGTGTTGATTATTTTACCTTCGGGAATGATGAAATGTATATCCAAATTAGAACTTATCTAAATAATGAGTCTTTTGTATTGTGCAACTAAGTACTACTACTACTTTAGCATATGTCTTTGATATAGTGTTGATTGACATGTCATTTGAATTAATAATGTTTCGTAATTACAATTTTTAGACTTTATTTAAATTTATATTCGTAGTGAGGGTAGTTAGTACCTACTAATAGAAAGGGAAAGTTAGGATTAGTAGCACTACATTTCAATTTATTTGATTGCACAAATATCTAAGTAGAAAAACTTCTTGAGAATTTTTTCAACAGGAGAGATCAAGAAATACAGAATACTTATCTATTTTTAATACATTTCATCTGTACACTACATTGTTCACAGAACTACAGGCATCACCAGGGCGTTACTAGTACACTAAAAGAGGATACTCTACTCATTAAAACATTAATTCAAACTCAAACTCAAACTCAAACATTTATTTATTCAATTAGACTTCTTATAGAAGCACTTTTGAAACGTCATTACATAGATATTTTAAAATTTACCACCGATTCGGAAAGCAGTATCTACGGAGAAGAACCGGCAAGAAACTCCATAGTTGCTCTTTTAAATCATGTCAGTTTTACAATTTTACAAAATACATATGTAACATCATATATTATAATAACATGCCAAAGAACTGTCCTGTGGTTTTTACGCGACAACCCTCCATGGGTTTTTATCGTCCATATATTCCTGAATACTGTAGTACGCTCTCTGAACTAGTACATTTTTTATATAAGTTTTAAATTTAGAACTACTAAACTCTTTAATTCACCCACAGTATCGCTGTGGTATCGCATTGATAACGTGTCGCATATATCAAAGATATGCGCAATCCCCCCTTCCGACCGATAAGGTAATGTCACATAAATATCCTTTTGAAAGAGGGCCAAATTGTAAAAACAACACGTATAGCAGTGATGTGTTCCTTGCTTATGAATATGTAGGTACAAAATGCGATTGAAACAAACAATTCAAACTCTATCTTTAAGATGACTACTCCTATTTCTAACTATACTAACGGACACAATTATTGATTAAGTATATTGTGTTTTGTTGTTTTATTTATATTTCTATTATTGATTATGTGTTTTTGTATATTTGTGTGTTACAGGAGCAGTTATTGAAACCCACTATCATCAAAAACGCTACACTTTGCCAGAAGAAAAGATGTTTGTCATTATTTCACGCAAAAACAGTTCATCGAATCTGTATAAAACTTAACAGAAATATACAGGGTGTCCCACTGTTGGTATACTAAGCTCAAAGGAGGTTATAGTTTTGCATACGCTGAGTACGTAAAAAATAATTATAAAATTCCAGGCGCAGTTTTTTTTTCAAATAGATGAATTCTTAAAACTCTATGTGTACACCCATAACAAGCAACGCGCCTAGATTTGCTAGCAATACGTGAGCTATCGTTTAAGATTATGTTTTCATAGACAAAATGCACACATTAGCGAAGCGGTATATGCCGGTTGCTCGAAGCTAGAGAAGAGAACATCGATTTTCAGGAAAAATTTAGCAAACATTTTTTGATGTAATTTTGTTGTTTAAGTATTATTTTCGTGATCAGTGTATGCAAAACTACAAGTCCCTTCGCGCTTAGTATACCAATAGTGGGACATCCTGTATAAGCAAAATCGCCTGAAATGGCAAAAAGGCTCCAAAAACTTTTAAACATCATCTAGACAAAGGCAGCTTCATCATATACCACGGAAGTTGCATTATAAATTTACATACTATAAATATCATGTTATCATCATCATCATCATCAATACATATAATAAAATTGTAGAAAAGTGATGTCTGTACAATGAAAATTTAAAAAAAAAACTTAGCAGGTGTTATTATTAAATCGATCCTGTACCCAAAACTGTAGTTAAATAAATTTTTGTCTGTTTGTCTGTTTGTCGGTTTGTCTGTTTGTCTGTATGTTCGTGCACGCTAATCTCAGAAACGGCTTATCCGATTTAGATGCGGTTTTCACTAATATATTGTGGTAAGCTTCACTTAACATTTAGTGTTTATTTCATGTCAATCGGTTCATAAATAAAAAAGTTATGACCATTTAAGTAATCACGGCGAACATTTGCTAAGGCATTCTATACATGAATAACTTTATTACGTAAATTATACGCTAAAGTTATTCCTTGACATGTCTAGATGATCATATCGAAAGTACCGTGGGGGGGGGGGGGTTTAGCTGAGGGGGTAGTAGGGGGATCAAAGGACCTTTATTTAGATTTTTGCTCATAAGTCTAAAACCTGCACAAATAGCATTATGGTTACTTCTAGGTAAATTTTCTACATAAAATGTCTTTTAAATTATGTCGTAGGTATTATATTTTTAACCCCCAACGCAAAAAGAGGGGTGTTACGTCCGCTATGTGTGTTTGCGTGTCCGTCTGTGCAACCGTAGCTCGCTAACGGGTAAAACGAATTAGATGCGTTTTTTTTGTTACATTAGTTGTTCTTAGATATAGTGTATCAAAATCGGTTCATCCATTTATTATAATATAGGGGTAAAAGTGGGAATGGAAAAAATGAATGTTGTCAGTTATACCCAAGTGATATATCAAATGAAAATAGACGACCTGTCAGAAGCACTTAGTCAAATTTTATCAAAATCGGTTCATCCATTTATTTTATATAGGGGTAAAAGTAGGAATAAATAAATGAATTTTATCAAATATACTCAAGTGACGTATCTAATGAAAGACATGACGTGTAAAGTACAATAAGACATATTTTATCAAAATTGGTTCATCCATTTATTGGATATAGGTATAAAAGTGAGAATAAAAAAATGAATTTTGTCAAATATATCCAAGTGGCATATCAAATGAAAGGGCATGACATGACGTGAGAAGTATAATGAGGCATAGGTATATAATCAAAATCGGTTCATCCATTTATTGGATTATAGCGGTAAAAATGGGAATGAATAATCGAATGTGGTCAAATAATATACTCAAGCGGCATATCAATTGACGTCTGAATTACAATTAGTCATGTTTTATCAAAATCGGTTCATCTGTTTATTACATATAGGGCACCTTAGGGGTGATATAGTGGGGATAAATAATCCAAATGGAGCACCAAACGAAAGGATATGACGTGTACATATAGGTACAATTAGACATGGTTTACCTACATCAAAATCGGGTCTGCCATTTACTAGGGGTGAAAGGGAAAAGTTGAAAGTCTGTGAAAGTAGAAGGATATGGGAGCGGGAGGATAGCCATACCCTGGAAATTTTGAACTCTTTTGTACCTAAGTTTTTTAGCTCGGTTTAGTTAGTATAAATTTTACTAACAGTTATTTTGTGTTATTATTTATTTTATTTCTTAACTTTAAAATAATCTGTAAGTACTTATAATTTAGTTGTTTATGGTAGTACGTGTTTCAAGACGTGTTTACTCAATAATTGTATGTTAAGTAGTAACTACTATGCAGTCACTATTCCACGCGGACGAAGTCGCGGGCACAGCTAGTTACTAATATGTTACAGTAACAACAAAGCAGAGTACAAGGTATTCCGCAATTTGTAGCCAACAGGTTGAGCCATTACTGCTTGTAATTAACACTGGCCTAGTATGTGGCTATTAAACTGTATAATGTGTATTCCTTACATGGAAAACCAGCATAATGAGAGCTCTATGTATTTACTAGTTTTACTGTAACAGGGGTCATGTGATTCTGGTTCTATTTATAATATGTTGGTTAAGAATATGTAACTTTATCGTAATAAAAAAAAAAAAAATGGATAATTTTTGATGATTTATATTTAGCTAATGATATTAATTGTATATGAATGTATATAAAAACATGGAAACATGAAACTATACTAATATTATAAAGCTGAAGAGTTTGTTTGTTTGTTTGAAGGCGCTAATCTGAGGAACTACTGGTCCGATTTGAAAAATTATTTCGGTGTTAGATAGCCCATTAAGACCAACAGGAGCGAAACAATGCGGGTAAAACCGCGCGATACAGCTAGTATGAAAATATATACCAGAAGGAGAAGGTATTATATAGCCATTGTAATTAGCCCGGTCAATTTAAACATTCGGTGCTACATAAAGTCCCAACAGGCTGAATTTCTGTGAAGTTGTTGAAAACATAATTATAAACAATGTCTAAAAGTTCCCCATCATTCCCCTGTAAGCTAAAAATTTTATTCACGGTCAAAGGTCAAAAAAATGAGTTTTTCGCGATTTTCAGCAAAACGGTAAGTTTTATCATAAAGTACTTCAGGCAAAGATTGTAGATCATAAAATTATCTATAACAAATGTATCAATACTTTTTTTCTTACGAGCCACCGTTTCTGAGATATAACGATTCAAAAAGTTATAAAAGTTGTTATCGTCATAATATGCACACGTTTCCATGCCACCTATGAGGTAGTGTACTTAGCGCGTTTTTTAACGTGGTTTCCCCAGTAGGCCTACTCCACGGGTCAGTTGTGATCCTGTTTAATGTAAAACTATTGCGAAATAACGGAAATTTTCAAAGATTGGGAAAGATAAAAGCGATGTAAATGAAAAAAAGTGTTGAAGTTTATTCGTCTTATTCGTAAGTTTCAAAATTCTTGTTCTTCTTCTTGATCTTCTTCTTGTTCTTCTTCTTGTTCTTCTTCTCCTGCTTCTTCTTCATCTTCATTTTGGATGCAAGTAAATTGCGTCAATAGCGATGTATCGCATGATACTTCGTCGGAGTCAAACGATTGTTTGTGATTCAATATTAGAGCACGACCGGCCTTGACAATTTGTGCATGCCAAAGAACAAGACAGTCCGACTTTTTTGCAACCACATTTAGCACTGCATCCTTTTTTGCAGTTGCAAAAAATAGTGTTCAGCAGTTTTTCCGGCGCAGGTGGAAGTAAAGTTTGAACTGGCTCTAATATATTGTTGACCAACTTCCAACCCCAGTCTGTAGGGTCTAGCTGATCATAACCAAGCCACACTTGAACTTGGTAATATACTCGAAAAAGATGTTGGTGAGCAGCAACTGAGGTTGGAGGAAGACAAGCTAGTTGAACTTGTTTTTTATGTTTAGTGGTTTTAACGAAACATGCATATCGATGCTTATCTAAACAGGTAGTTTTTTTAGGAGCTCCGTACATAGAAAGAAGAAAGCGGATGCCGTTGGTTATAACTTCTTGTTGAGTTGAATTACTCTTTTTAAAAACTTCAGCACATTGAATTAAATCTTGTTTTTCAAACATTTTGAAAACTGCTGTTTTACCCCTCCTGTAAAATGCAGATGTCGTATCACAGCCAGTTATTGCATGTAAAAATAGTACATGATCTTTACACTTAACTAAAGTAAATAAACTTTTTGATGAATATATATTTGATTGATGCTGAGCTTTTCCTGGTTTTAAGAAAAAAATAGTTTTTACAGTTGGCGTTCGAGCAGTGAGTATTACAAGTAAGTCAACATCTTCACCTCATTGACAAACAATTTTATGTTATAGAGGTTGTGGAAACATTTCTTTAAGTTACTAAGGGCCAATACAGAGATTATTTATTTAAGATATAGAGGTTGCGTATTTTAAGTTAAAGAGGCTTTGAGCTCTGATGGGAAGGGAACATATTATTTTTTGAAGTTACAGAGGTTTTTATGTTACCGAGATTTAAGTTATCGAGGTTCTACTGTATAAGTTACAATGACCGATAGAGAAATATTTAAACATTTAATATATAATATACATATATATATATTATATAAAATATTACAACTCTAGATGTATAAACGTGGCGTACTCATGCATATTATGACGATAACAACTTTTATAACTTTTTGAATCGTTATATCTCAGAAACGGTGGCTCGTAAGAAAAAAAGTATTGATACATTTTTTATAGACAATTTTATGATCTACAATCTTTGCCTGAGGTACTTTATGATAAAACTTACCGTTTTGCTGAAAATCGCGAAAAACTCATTTTTTTGACCTTTGACCGTGAATAAAATTTTTAGCTTACAGGGGAATGATGGGGAACTTTTAGACATTGTTTATAATTATGTTTTCAACAACTTCACAGAAATTCAGCCTGTTGGGACTTTATGTAGTAGTACCCTCATTTTTTGGTTTAAATTGACCGGGCTAAATTAAAATTTTCATACTCATTGTTCGCAATTTGATATAAGTACGCCATAATGATTGATCTGCACAAAATTTAATTCAAAACAAGTGTATAAATTAATGTACCTATAGCCATTCTTCTATTTACAAAAGTATATTGTATTATAATTATTATTTACAAACGTTTAAGAGTCTCAATATTAAATAACGGTAACTAATTCCAGATAATTGTTTTCCTTTAATTAAAAGTGAAATTGTTTATTTTAGGACAACAGTATCCAAATTGTACAATTATTTAGTTTTTGTTATAAATTAATAGAACTCAAAGACAAGGAGAAACTATATTACCTTTTACTCATTTAAATAAAAAATGACTACAGTTAAACAGAACAATTCATAAAATATAAGAAATAATTTCTAAGAAAATCGTCATAAAAATGGTGGTAGGTACAGAAATAAAACACTAAAATAACATACTTTATTTAACAAAAACCTACACCAGTACTATAAAAAATGAAATAGGACTACCGGAGAGGCAGCAGCTTTTCAAATCAATCGAATCACCAAAATCGGTTCACCCAGTCGAAAGTTCTGGACGCAGTAAAAAAATCACTGAGGCCCCCGGTCTCCTTGAAGTTAGTTGAAAATATACTGTACTGTATAATATATGGCTAATTTTGCAAAAATAATAATACATTATACTTACAAATCGCTGATTTCATAGCGCTCTGCATGTGACCACAAATTTAATTCAAAAGCGGTTGGTAAGCAATCTTAGTGAAATTATTTGACCCTAACCTGCGAATACCTGGACTTACAGTAGCAAAAAGGACAATAAGCTTATATTTGAAACTAGCTGCGCTTCGCAGTTTTACCCGCGTGGCTCCGCTCCTGTTGGTCTTAGCGTAATGATATATAGCCTAAGGCACAGTATTACAATATTAGAAAATATAGCCTTCCTTAATATCTATCTATCTATCACCGAAATAATTTTTCAAATCGGACCAGTAGTTCCTGAGATTAGCGCGTTCAAACAAACAAACAAACTCTTCAGCTTTATAATATTAAGTATAGATAACAGCAAACTGTTTATGTAGTCATACTTACACGAAACCGTATTTAATAAAAAGTAATAACATCACCATGAATATCATTTTAACTACATAATATATATCAATAAACAATATATTACGATAAATAGGTATCTATTACAATATTTGCAAGAACCGTTACAAAAGATATATTCGTTAGATACCCTCATAAAGTGGCCGGCGGGAATCGAAGGCGCGATCACGTAGCATTATCTATCACAATGCAACTTTCATTGCATTTATATTACATTGCTTTTGCATATCGGTTCAATTTGAATTATATTTATGCCACGACTATTTAAAGTATTAGCGCATTGGTGAAGGTATGGTTTCAATACCAGTAAAAATAACATCACATTTTTATTCTAATAAGTTATTACCTGTTATTACTTACAGATCCCGGTGGAATTTTGAGGTTATACTGACCGTTATTTGTTGTATGTATTCTTTCAGTTTTTCATCTTGAACGCCTTAAATGGAAGAACTAATCCAGCAACAGGATAATGCATAGGAACTTTACAATGCTTCATCTATATTCTGACGAGCGAATGTCAAACATGTTTCTTCACAACATGGAACAATCGAGAAACAGGGTACATAATAAATAAAGCCCCTGCCACACTGCCCCTTCGCCCCATGTCCTATTGATAGCGTTAGGGAGATGTTATTTAAAATTAACTTCCGTAGGGTAGGAAAAGCACTTTGTTTTCCAATTAACACTAGCTACCGTGCCTTTATTTGCTCGCTTCATTATGCTGTGTAAATGAATGGGATGTTTAACTGCTGCGTCTTGAGTTTCCCTCGCATGGTAACAAGCTTCAAAGTAGCCCGTATGGGACAGGACAGAACAGGATATGATCGATCTGAATACGCAATTTTATCTAAATCAGTTCAGTAGTTTTTGTGAAAAACTCTCACACACTTTATAATCATTTCTACTTTATAAACATGTATTGCAAAAAAAAATATTTGATCGCATTTTGTCTTCATTCAATCCCCAGTTTTTTTAAGTTTTCCTTCAAAATTAGCAAGCGCCTACTTAAACGAACACATACTCATGTTACAGTTTGATTTCGAAGCAATAATAAATAATGAAACCCGAGTACCGCTTTCATTACAAATAATCAAACATTAGCGCTGTAGACAACTGAATTTGTCATCAAAGCCGGCGCTACAAAGGGAATCCACTGATTTGAGTGTGTCGCTTATCCATAACTACTTAAACTATAACATATTGTAAAGCTGTTTTGGGCCGATAAGTAAAATAATTAATTTCAGGACAATATGATAACTTTCATAATATAATTTTGTATTATTGTGAAGTATAGTGTAAAAAACTGCTGCAGTCTATTTCTTATATACTTGGTAAGAAAAAAGTTGTGTTTATTTCGTATTTTCTAAAAATTATTCTAGTTTTTTAGAATTCATAAGTAAAACTGATGACTGAAAATCACACAGATTTCCAATATTTTTATAATCGTATAAAGTACATTGTCTGGCGTTTAGAAGTTAGTTACTCTTTCCCACTAGAGTTGAACGAATCTGGAAGAGATCTGAAGAATCTTGCATGCTGGAATGGTAAATAGTAATGTTTTATGATTATTTATTTTCGCTGAGTTGAGTTTGAGCTTACAGCTAAGAGAATTCATTAAATTATGGCAATATCTTTACTTGTTTGCACCCTGTATAGATATCAATACACCCAAGATTATCAATTTAACTTAACCAACCTCAAGTTGAAGCAAACAGGAGTCCAACAGTTAATATTCGGTCAAGTTGATCGGATTATGAGCTTACTGGTCAAGTTAGGACAAGTTTGCTTAAAGCTCGGGCTACATGGTGCGTGTATTATCTAATTAATTACTTAATTCAAAACTAATCTGACGATAACAAAGTTATTCTAAACTAAATATTGTTCTTATTTATGTTTTATATACTAGTTTGTGATTTAAGTTTCTGTTTCTATATAGTAGTAGCGTGCCTCGTGTCCGCTCGCATTGAACTAGATAAAAAGGTACCTATCTAATTAGTATAGTTTCTATTGGTGAATGAATTACATAGCTTTTGATTTTTAACATTCTATTAAAAGTAAATAAATAGGAAATGTAACAACGTGTAGCAATAAAACTCTACAACAGTTTTCAAAGTTATTTATTAAAAAATATTTCATTTCAAATGATGAACATTTTATATTTGAAACGCATGTAATCCCAGTCATATCGAAAGATTAAACTTCAGACTTTGCTCGGTTATAGTATAATCTTTGCAAATTAAAAAAGTAGGTAAACTATTATATAAGGGTAAGTAGTTACACTTGTAAGATAAATGTATCCACCTAATCTTCACCTAATTATCAAAAAAGAGCGTGTGTTCCGACTTCCGAGCACGTGTCAGAAGTGAAACTTCTTTGGCAAGATTCAAAGATACTGAAATCGTTGCCTCACTCCATGACGTGACTCTCAACGCGCCTAAGAAGTTTCACTTCAAAATATTACAGATCTAAAGCTCTTAAAGTAATTTTTCAGTTCTTAGCTTTCGTGCTGTACTTATTATATTATCACTTGATTTCATATTCTTTTTAGTTATTTCAATGTTAAATTATTCTTCTATCTATGAACCTTCATCGTTAATCTGCTTCATCTAGTTTTTTCACCGTTCGTCGAGACGCTGAGATTCTAGACATCGCCACATGGTTGACGTTCCATGTAGCCAGGAAAAGCGGTTCGGATCGTCATTCTTTATTTGAACCGCTAGGGACTGGAACATGCTTCCTGAATCTGTGTTCACCGATGAGTACAAGATGGAGGTCTTCAAGAGGAGAGTGAACAGGTAGGTACATTCTAGGGAAGCGCACTCCATCATAAGCCACATCTCAGCTTACCATCAGGCGAGATCGTGGCCAAGCGCTCCCCTATTGTAGGTATACTAAAAGAAAATCTGAAGGAAGTGAAGTCCCCATGAGTAAAGAAATATTAAATTTTAATCATTGGATGTTATTAAAAATATAAAAAAA
This sequence comes from Colias nastes, assembly GCA_907164665.1. Classification (NCBI taxonomy): domain Eukaryota; kingdom Metazoa; phylum Arthropoda; class Insecta; order Lepidoptera; family Pieridae; genus Colias; species Colias nastes. The sequence goes on along the minus strand of CAJQZM010035676.1, from coordinate 14,861 downwards.
AAAATAAGATAATAGATGAAGAGTTAATAGATTTACGATATAACTATATAAGACCTCTTATATTTTGTAAGCTGAACATCAAACGTAACTAAGTAACATAATATCTATAGAGCTATAGTTAAAGCCTCTTTTATTGCGTTAAAACCGTGCAAATACATTGGTAATTATCATAATGTTGCCAGTTATCCAACACGAATTTCGTATTCATATATTTTCTTATTTGTTTGTGTAATAAAATCGGGTTGTTAATAGCATTTCTTTGTTTGCAACTAGGTCAGTTTAGTTCGGTATGGATAAAGATTGTAGTTTGGAGTGTGACATTCATAGGCCTTGGGGAAAAGGACTGGGCTTTAAAGTATCCTACTAATATTATGAAGGCGAAAGTTTGTGAGAATGGATATAATATGTATGTTGTTACTCTTTCTCGAAAAAACTAGTGGACGGATTTGGATAAAACTTTATAGTAATAGAGGTTAAATGCATAATAACACATAAAAATAGAAATACTTGATTTTTCTTGACTTAGGCAAAATAGCTGGACTAGAGTAATAGGTCGTTTAATACCATCACTTTCACCACCCTAGAATTAATATTAATTCTTAAACCCGGGTGAGTTTAATGACAGATAATATAACGTGTTTTCAATTCAAAGCGAAAGGAAGAATAACGAACAAAAATTATTGCAAGCGTCGCCGCGTGACACAGCTATACAATAAAACTGTATAACCTTCTATAACATGCTCGTATTCGTAAGTATATTATGTGGTATATTATATGTATTCTTAGTTATATTTCGTTATAACTTGACTCACGAATACGCAGAAGTTTGTAAATGAAACAGTGCCTTTTCTAAACATTCGCACTCCGCTAAGAGCAATAATAAATCTGGGAACTCTCACAAACTTTATTTATAAGCTGTAATAGGTTATTAGCGTCCTATGTTAAACGCTAGTGCTGGGTTATGGAGCGCACTGCGGCGGGCTAGTGATGTGCGCGGGATATTGATAAGTTTGAAACATCGATAAAATATTGAACGAAATTGATTTTGGCTGAGAAATTTTCTGGAATAGGTACATTTGTTAAAGGGACGTCACTCGCTGAGTGAGGAGATTGTATATTATTGATTAATTAATTTTTAATCTATTGTACTATTTATTTATAACAATTTAAGATGCAAACTCTAATCTAAAGTATTTCATTCTTCAGAATTCTTCGTTCACGAAGAGTGCATAAATTAATACATAGATACATACCTACATTATATTTCAAATAGCGTATTCCTGGGGGTTTTCAAGACAAGAGCGAGCAGATACCTTTTAGGGAAGCGCGCTTCATCTTAGGTCACATGTTCGCTTACCTGCAGCAGGCGAGAAGCAAGCGCTTCCCTATTCTTTATAAAAAAAAATTGTAAGTATTTTAAAAAAATATACGAAAAGCAAACTGTAAAACATCGATGAACAAGCGCACATCACTAGATATCTATTTACGGGGCGAGTATCCGATTGCAATGCACTCGAGGCCCGGGGGACAGTCGGCCGGAAAATTTCCAAGATCAGTGTACAGTCGCGCAGAAACTTCGTTAGACTTGACAGTACTTCGAGTATGTTGACGCAAATTGGTGGTCTGTATGGAATCGAAATGTGACTGGTTTTTGAGAATTTTCCTTGTTGAATTGTCCTTTCTTCACTACATAGTATAAAACAAAGTCGCTTTCTCTGTCCGTATGTCCCTATGTATGCTTAAATCTTTAAAACTACGCAACGGATTTTGATGCGGTTTTTTTTAATAGATAGAGTGATTCAAGAGGAAGGTTTTAGTATATAATTTATTATGTTTTAGACAAAGCGGGCGAAGCCGCGGGCGGAAAGCTAGTAAAAGATTAAACTAAAGTTTAATTTTCTTCTCTGTAAAAACTGCTGTTCGAACGATTAGTAAATAATAAATATGAAAATATTACAATGATTTCAATACGCTGATTTTGTATTGCTGTATTTTTTTTACAGAAGAATGGAACTAAAATTAAATCCGTGTCAATGAATTAATTTCGATAGCTAGGCTATTTATCTATAGCTCTATATGTAGATAATTTTAAGTTTAATCATGTTAAAAACCATTCACTCCACCAGATATCAAGCTAAGATATATCTAGTGAATTTAAATTAGCCTCTCTTCCACGTCAGATGCATGACCTAAGTCAGATAATGTAGGCCCTAGGCATCCCATTTCACGGCGCATCAGATGTTGAACGAATTGCAACGGGATTCAACTACCTTGCATCTAGTTTCTTGCAATTTCTATTTATTTGCAAGTAATACTCAAATCGAAAAATGTAAAAATATAGAAAAAAATCGAACTGTGGGTGATACCTGACCACTGATCACTGGCAACACAATTGAACGCTACAATTCTAAAAATTGAAAATATTTAAATCAGTTCAGTCGTTATGGAGTAAAAATGGGATTAAAAGATTTTTTATATTATATATCTAGAGATTATCTTTCTGTCTAGAAATCGGTTATTTCCTTTATTCAATGAATTCGGTTCAGCAATTTTCTACTTTAATTAAAACAAGCCAAAGATTTTTTTAAATTTTAGATAGGTACTTACCTTTTTATCTTTCCCTTATTGAAATACGCATCATACTGTTTTACATTTTAACAAAACAATGTATTTTTACTTAGACATTTATTGATAAAATCAGTCAAGCGAAGCCGCGGCTTATCAACAGTGTTAACGGCCCATAAAACTGATCAATACGCTGATAAAATTGAAATCTCATTAGAGTTTTCGATGTTTTTATCTAAATTAATCTTTATTTATGGCTTGAAGCACAATCTTTGTTTATAAAATATTTACTCTGACTAGGCACGGCTGAAACTCAGTAGTTTAGAAAATTAGAATTTGGAGGATGACAGGAATTTATTTTAAGACAACGTACTTCTGGATTTGATGTTTACCTAAAATGTAAGTAAAAAGGTACCTATTGGTTGGCAAGTCACAATTAATTAATTTATTCAAACATTAATGTTCTTATCGTAGGCACAAATACTAATTAAACCTAATTTAAACAAATCCAGGAAGAGGAGGTAGAAGACTTCTACGATACGCTGACTGCGACATTAAAAAAACAACCAAAACGAGAAATCAGTATTATAGTCGGGGACTTCAATGCCAAAGTTGGGGACAAAACAGATAATGATCACCTTAGTCGCGTGATGGGCAAACACGGCATCGGGGAACGCAATGACAGAGGCGAGCGTCTGATACAGTTCTGCTGTGAAGAGAATCTCACTATCACTAACACCTGCTTCAAACATCATGTCCGTAGATTATACACCTGGATATCTCCTGGAGATAGATGTAGAAATCAAATAGACTACATATTAATAGGGACGCGGTGGAGAAGCTCAGTGACAAACGCAATAACTGCCCCCGGTGCTGACTGCGGCTCTGATCACCAACTTCTTGTAGCAACAATCAAAGTGCGACTGAAAAGGATACAAAGGCATAAAGTATCTCCTAATATGCAACGTCTAGACATCAATGGCTTTAAAGATTGCTTTGAGCAGAAAATGGGGGACCTACCTAAAGACATCGCAGACAGCGACACCCAATGGCAGTATCTCAAAAGAATGATAGAAGAAACAGCTAGGGATAACAGAGTGGCGAAACCCATTATGAAACAATTCATAACACCAGAGACAGCTTTAGTTATTCAGGAGAGACGTGATCTTAAGGAGAACGGTATACGCTCAACTGAAGATCTTCAGCGATACGCAGAACTGAACCGTCAAGTTCAACGTCACTGCCGGAAAGACTACGAGAACCACCTTAATAAAATCTGTCTCGAAATTGAACAACACGCGATGAAAAACGAATCCAGATATCTTTTCCAGAAAATAAAAGACCTAACTGGATCGCGTAAGCCAAAAGTCTGTGCCATTGAAGACAAAGACGGGAGCCTACTCACAAACTTGGACGAAGTGTTGGAACGCTGGAGAAACTACTGCGCAGAGTTATACACGGGAGAGTCCAATAACGTCAATATTACATGGTCGGAAGAAGAACCTGATATCTTACCATCCGAAATCGAGCATGCCATCAAAGCTCTTAAGTGCAAGAAGTCACCAGGCAAGGATGCCATAACAGCCGAAATACTTAAAAATTTAGGTCAACGAGGTACGCATGCCATAACTGAAATTTGTAATACCATCTGGAAGACTGGAAGGTGGCCAAAAGACTGGACAGAATCGGTGTTCATACCTTTACATAAAAAAGGTTCTTCAAAAGATTGTGGTAATTACAGGACCATTGCGTTGATATCTCATGCGAGTAAGATCCTCCTCCATGTAATTAATCGACGCCTTAACTACTTTTTAAGTCGCCAAATACCCGAAGAACAGGCTGGATTTGTTAAAGGTAGAGGAACACGGGAGCAGATACTTAACGTTCGCCAAATTATTGAGAAGAGTAGAGAATTCAACAGCCCCGTGGTTCTCTGCTTTATTGACTACACAAAAGCCTTCGATTGCGTCCAATGGGACAAACTTTGGAGTGTGCTACTTGAAATGGGAACTCCAGAACACCTCGTTGCCCTTATTCAGAATCTGTACACTGAAAACCGCTCTTTCATCCGGATTGGTACGGAATGTTCCAGTATGTTCCAAGCAAAGAAAGGCGTGAGACAAGGTTGTATTTTGTCCCCAGCACTTTTTAACATATACGGAGAGTACGTTATAAGGAAAACAATCGAATATTGGAAGAAAGGTTTTCCCATAGGTGGTAAGAGACTATCAAATCTCAGATATGCCGACGACACCATTCTTCTCGCAACATCCGCAGAAGATATGAGAGAACTGTTCCATAGGCTAGAGATAGAAAGTCAAAATATAGGGCTTACAGTAAATCGAGCGAAAACCAAGGTGATGATAGTCGATCGAGCCGGAAAGCTATCAAATGCTACTCTCAACATTCCTGGCGTTGACACCGTCGATCGCTTCATATACCTGGGAGCCCAAATCTGCAATGACGGCAGCTGTGTCCCCGAAATAAAAAGGCGTATTGGGATGGCAAAAGATGCTATGACACGTCTGAACAACATCTGGAAGAAAAGAGGAATTGGTATCAGAACCAAGATAAGACTGGTACGAGCCCTTGTTTTCCCTATCTTCCTATATGGAGTTGAGACATGGACAATTCTGGCCCGAGAAAGACAAAGGATTGATGCATTCGAAATGTGGTGCTGGAGGCGAATGCTGAGAATACCTTGGACTGCGAGACGCACTAATGCATCAATCCTGACCCAGCTCCATATAAAAACCAGGTTATCCACCATATGCCAACAACGCATCTTGTCATACTTCGGCCACACGATACGCAGAGGCGATGAAAATCTGGAGAGATTGATAGTGGTTGGGAACACGGAGGGAAAAAGATCGCGTGGTCGTTCACCAACACGATGGACAGACCAAATCAAGAACTCATCTGCCACTAATTTTTACACGGTCGTAAGAGACGCCATGGACAGAGACCGGTGGAGGCAAATCATCCGCTCCAGATGCAACCCTGATGCTGACCACGATCCTCAGACATGAGGGACCGACAAGAGAGAGAGAGAAACAAATCCAATCATTCACCCAATACCTACAAAAAGGCTGAACCGCAAAAGAGCAGTTGCCCGCAGCTCGCTCTCCATCGGCGCCAAATCTCACAAGATTTAACGCGGGATTGCCTGCGAGACTTCGACTAATGGACCACTCACTCTCCGGGAGCGGGTATATTCACATAAACGGGTAAAAATCATATAATTTTTTTTTACAATAAAATAGACATATTCATAAAACATTTGAATAATTTAAAGAATGAAACTAAATATCAAATTAAAAAAAAAATTCAAAACTAGAAATACATTTTTTCCAGTTTTATAATTTCCTCAAAAAGATAAAACATGTTAAAAGAAAAATAGTTCCAATAATTACATGTAAACCATGGAATCCAGTTGCTATAAAAAATGTTGAGCCATAAATTCTATCTGAAATAGAAAATGAAGCTTCATAATATTCATAAGCTTGAAGAATAGAAAAATAAAATCCTAATAGGATAGTAATGAATAAACTTTGGGATGTTTATAGATAATCATTTTTAAACTTCTACAAAAATTCATAAAACATGTTTTGTTTTAAAAACGTAAATAAAAAAAAGCCTTATTCGTTATAAAAAAGAGCGTGTGTCGAGTACACGAGTCAGAAGTGAAACTTCTTTGGCAAGATTCAAAGATACCATCATGACATGACGACGCGATTTTGAAGTTTTACTGTCAACGCGCCTAAAGAAGTTTCACTTCAAAAACTATGATAATATACCCAAATTCACAGAAATCCCTTCATGAATCGCGTAAAAAGCAACAAATATTCATATGTAAAACCTTTAGTCTAATTAGGTATATTAATTTTATAACACTATAATAACACTAATCATTGCGTGACAGGATCCATTAATTAGGACTAAAACCTATTATAATTACTTAAAAAGGATTTTATAACACAATAAAGATTTTAAAAATAATGGCGACGCATAGCACATAAAAACGGCCAGTTAATTTTTATGATTCCATAAAGTTCAGCTAATCTATAAAACTATAAACACTAATCTTTTGGTTCTATTTAAAACTCGTTAATTATTTTATGTTTCTTTAATCTTGCATTGCATGCATTTAAAACATAATCCTGACAAGACTTTTAACTCAATATTAATCTACTAATTTTACTCTTAGCTATAATTTTATTAGCGTGAGCACTAATAAAGTAAATTAATAATTTATATTATCTATGCCTTTTCATATTTTTCAGTCGTTTATGTATTGGGTTTTAAGTTTGTACATATAGGTATATAAAAATATTAAGCCTCTCAAATTTAAAATATTTTATTACACTAGTTGGTATTTGAACTTAGATGACTACACGAAACAATATATGACGCTGAAAAATGATTGAAAAGTCGTTTTATTCTATTTGCATAAATTAACATGAAGTTTACCTGTATAGTTGAAAAAGAGCGTGAATGCCGGGCACACGTGTCAGAAGTGAAACTTCTTTGGCAAGATTCAATGTTACCAAAATCTTAGTCTTGTTCCATGACGTGACGGTATTGCCATGACGCGACCATGAAATTTTACTCTCAAAAATGAAGTTCCTTTCACTTAAAAATGCAATCAAAATCAAATAACAGCCAAATGAAATCACTGTGAACACATTTAAAGGCAGTCAATATGAAACTGCCCCGACTCGTTACTGCAGAACAAAAATGCAAGTTGGCGTTGAAACAAAATGTCTCTATTAGCCATCTGAGTGCCGGCTAGCTTGCTACTCGCTATTTAACTAACTTCCACTTTTGTGTTCATATGTTTGTGTAAAGATGATTTATTATTACCTACTTGTAAAATCCTAATCACAGATCCTAATCCTAATAATCGCGAAATTTTGCTTGTTTGTTTGGTACTCCTTCACGCAAGAACTGCTGAACCGATTTTCACGTTACACACATAGAGGGTAACTTGGATTAACACAAAGGATAGTTTTTATCCGAAAATCCCACGGGAATGGGAACTATGCGGGTTTTCCTTTGACTACGCGGGCGAAGCTGCAGGTGAAAAGTTAATTATAAGAGTGATTTTTCCCAAAATCAATGTAACCAAGGTTACTAATTACCTAATAATAATAAAATTGGTTAAAGCAGAAACTGAATGTTATATATTGTAATAATAAAACATACTTTATTACTTTCCAAAATGCATGCAACAAAATATAGAAAAATTGGTCTTTATTGAATACTAGCTTTCCGCCCGCGGCCTCGCCCGCTTTGTCTGAAACCTAGTAAATTATATACCTTCCTCGAGAACCACTCTACCTATTAAAAAAAACCGCATCAAAATCGGTTGCGTAGTTTTAAAGATTTAAGTATACATAGGGACATAGGGGCAGAGAAAGCGACTTTGTTTTATACTACGTAGTGATAAAAAAGATATAATCAATAAACATTTACCCATTCATTGTTCATTTAATAGCCTCAGTATTAGTTAATTTCACTAATTTATTTGCGAATCGGAAGCCAATAATTAGGAATTAATATTAATTGATATACCAATTTGCGTATTAGATTAAATTCAAATCGGTAGACAAATATTATTTCAATCAATATTTTAATGTTTATCGTTAGATATTTAAGTTATTTTTAATTTTCATATTTGAGTGTTTTAATAATATAAAACTGAAGAGTTAGTATGTTTGAACGCTATAATAACAGGAACTACTCGACTGGTTTGAAAAATTATTTCACAGTTTGGATAATATATATTAGTTGTCCATTATGAATGTAAGATCAGTAGATATTATTAATTAATCAGAATTGAACCTATTAAATCATAAATTAATTTCTTATTTTATTTAATTTTATAAAGTTTTCCCAAAACGATGGCTCGATAAATTCACAAACAGTTGGTACGAATAACCAATAATTTGATTATGTACAAGTCACATTGGAATTAAAACCCACCAGAAAGTTTATCAAACATCCTTTGATAAATGAAATTTCTGGCTTCCGCTGGGAATCGAACCTAATACCTGAATATTAGCATATTATAATTAATTCATCATATATTTCAAAGCGGAAATTTATCAGAAGTTCTCTTTAATCCAATTAATTCTACATAGGTCATGTGTACATCTTTTGGAATTACTTATGTATCTTAGGTTTGAAAAGGTTAACCTGAAGTGCGGGTGTTTATTAAATATTTCTGATGAAAATTGAACTAATTTATAAATTGCATAATGTTATAAAAATAAGAAAAACATTTAATATTTTCCTCGCCTCACTCAGCACAGCTCTGGTGGAAGCGATACTATTGGTTCTTTACAAACATCCCTCGCACATCCCTGGTGGAAAAGCACCCTAATTCTGTCAGTTATGTATTAACACCTCAAGCTTTCAAGTTGTACCTACAAATATAAAATGGTATGGAAAATTATGTACGAAATATAATGTTTTATTTAAGGCGAAAATAGAGCTTGATACGTATGACATTTAATAATTTGAATATTTTATAGTAAGTAGGTATAGGTAAAGCATACCGAAGTTGTTTACTGAGAAGATGGCGTAAAAATATTTCTTACACTTTTGGTAAAAGTTCTTTGTATAGAGAACTTCCTAGAAAACGGTGTAGGTAAGTAGGTATCAAGAAAATATAATGTTGCTTTCCTTTTCAACACGCATTTATTAGCTTCACCTGTATGTTTGTATGTAACCGACTCCTTTAGTCATTTTTGACCCACTTAAAACAACAGATTTAATTCAAACTTTGTACACTTATCATAGATCGGTGATAATACAAAAATTTTACATAAAAAGTTAAGAAATAAGCGTGTTTTGGACTATATTTATTACATATAAACGCTAAATCACAAGAAGATGAATCTGTGTTGCAAATGTACTTTCATGTAACTATTATAGTAGGACATGGTAGAGTTGAAAAAACCTCGTAAATTCCAGTTTTTTTACCTTATTCACTGATCGAAATACCCTATTTCAATGTTTATAGTTCCACAGAATAGAGTCGGTCGAATGTCATTTGTAACACACATAAAACAGTTTGGGATACATTAAAAGTTAAGGTTCAGATAGCACGCATTATACCCGCTATAAAATAAATTTATTTATCCGCAGAATTTGTAACGTGATTTCTAGGTTAGGTTTTACCCGCCATGGAAAATAGTTTCGTGTTCTGATTAAAATATTGAATAAAATTGAAGTTTTAATAAAGAAGTAGATAGGTGAATTTCTTTAGTTATAATTACGTATACGTTTTTATAGTTGCAACGTTGAATGAATTTTAGTACCTATGGGAATAGACTGAATCTTAAAGTTCTTTTTTTGTGAAGAGATAAATTTTAGAGGATCAAATGGATAGAAATTTTGAGGATTAAAATGAAAAACTAACCAAGTTAAAAATATTACCTACTTGAATGAGTTAGGTAGGTACCTACTATTAATAAATTTCTACATTTTAAAAAACGTTTTTTCAATCAATTCAAGCACGATAGTGATTACATTTCTAACAACTTTTACATGTCTACACTTTTCTCTCCAAGAAAACTTATTCAAACAGTGTACACAATGTAATTTAATCAATTTGTCGAATTCGCAAACGGAGAGGAATTAAAAATGGCCGCCGCAAAGCTTTGCTCAACAAAGAACCTTAATTGCAGCAAGTCTTGCATTACAGCTGAATTTTACTATCGTATGACTAGATTCGGCTACAAATTATATTTAGCTTTAGTGTATTCGGAATTACATGGTATCGAGTTATTTTGAAGCTATTCCAATTAATTTTACAATAACTTGGGTATTTCTAAACATAAGTAAAATCTACCATATAGGTAGGTATACAAAGCGATTGAATTTGTATATTTGATAATAATATCTGTACCTATAGTATTTCTACTATACAAATATTATTATATGTAGGTATAGATATAGATTAATACCCAATTGAATTTTTAGAAATGTATACTATTTCTAAATATTCAATTAGGTACCTATAAGTATTCATTTGTAAATTGTATTGCAACCGTTTAATCGATTTGGCTCATTATTATAAACTATGTGATGACCCTATTTATTTCGTTACCAAAAGAAAACTTTATTAGATGTGTTTGATTTTAAGATTTATACAAAAAATAACTAAGTATATCCCCTATCCTATTCTTCATCTCCTAAATCATTAAGCATTATTCCTATATAAGCCTACCAACATCCAAATTTGATTCCTAAATACAAATGAAATAAAGCTCTAGATTAAAGATGGATTCGATCTAAAGAAGCTACTTGAAACGTTAACAACTCAAATCTGTCGACTGTCGCAATGGAGTAAACATTTGAAGTGTATTCTTCGATACCTGAAGGACTTCTTGAAAGCTTCAGATTTGAAACATAAGTATGTATCGAAAGATTTCTGATAATTATTATAATAATGACTGCGAATAAATAATAACCCGCGGCTTTGCCTGCCGTTTTAAATTAAAGAAAATAAATAGTAAAATCGATCAAATAAAATGAAAATCGGTATAGTAGTTTTTGAGTTCATCGCATTTAGATTAAGAGGTTACTTTATTATTAGTCGGAGAACTTTTTTATAAGCTACATGTAGTGATAAATTATAGAATAAATTATAGTCTAGAATCAAAATATATCAAAGCCCAGACGTACACACACACATTATAATTATTTAAAGTGCTTGTACATAATATTATTGTACCTCATTCGTCAAAGTCATTGCAAGTCTTCCAAAAAAATGTGGTATATTTAACGCTAGACCTCAAGTCATATGGAAATAAGAACCATAAGAATAACAATATATTTAGTACTAAAACATCACAACATACAAATTACTAATAGAGCAAAAGAAAGAAAAGATAAACAGAAAGAATGATGTCTGAAGATAAAGCAATAACAATATTAATATACATAAATATGTGCTATGTGATATGTCCTAATTTTCTTATTACGTTTTATGTGTATTCTACACATGAAAGAAGAAAATTGTATTGTAAGATAAAGTATTTTTTAGAAAAAAAAACTATGATATCGGTTCCTAGAAAAACAGTTTGTTGAAAGCAAGGTTGAAAGGAACAAAAATAACAAACATATTTTTAATCTTTGAACTACCTATGTCATGCTCATTTTACAATGTACATGACAACGCAAAATAATATAATATTGTTCGTAACATATTATGTTACACAAGAATTTAATAAAAATTATAACAAGTGTTTGTATTATTTAATCATAGTAGAACAATAATGGTAATACTGTAATACAAAGTGACTTTATGGTATGATTTTTGTGTCCAGAGATAGTCAGGAGGCTAAATATATAGAATATTCCTAACCACGATGAAATGTCTAATTTCCAGGAAAATTTACTTTTTGCACATGCAGCTTTAACCTAGTCTGTTTAACTAAGAAAATATTAATTACAAATGAGCAATCTATACAAAATTCAATTTAAACGAAGAAGTAAAACGAGTTTTACACACAAATCGTAAAATTTCAGAACAACCATTATAATTCATCAAGTACGGACATTAAAAATACCTCCTGAACCCAAACACAAAAGCCAATACAAAACTAAATTCCCCGAAAAAGTGTCGAGTTATAAAGATTGCCTTGTTCTCATGAAACCGGAGTTGCAATCCGATCTTACCTTTAACGATCTTCTTCCCATGTAAGCCCTTTTTAACGTAATATAAGGTTAGTATAGTTCATTAGGGTAATTATTAACTTGGAAGTTTATTTCATAAACATTCCTATGTTTTTGATCAATAGTGAATTATTGAATTTGTTGTTTGTTGTACTCAATTTTAAGAGTAAAGTTAGCATATTGTTGTAACGTATAGACTATCTCCAAGTGATAGTTCCATCAAAATTGGTTCAACTGTTTTCGAGGTAACAAATTGACATTCGATAAAATTGTTATTGAATTCTACAATATACCTACATAATATTACATTTTAGAAATCTACTTTCACAACTTCATTTTATTATATCCTTATACGCAAAACTTACATATTATTATCCACATGAATATTAGTTTTTCAATATTTACACGACAAATAACGACATATTTACAGTACAAGCACGAATCGTTAGATGTAAGTGAAGAAAATCCCTATACGCGTTCATGCGGCAAAATGCGTGACTGCGACACCATGGTAATAAAATGTCGTGCTAATATGTTGTTATATGTTTAGGTTTATTACTAAGTGGGTGTAATGTAGACTATATATACTGGGTTTTGGAATTGACGTTGACGGTTAAAATTGTAATCTAGAATACTAATATTATAAAGAGGTAAAATTATCTATACTTATAATAATATTATAAAGCTGGAGTTTGTTTGTTTGAACGCGCTAATCTCGGGAAAATTCTATATTGAAAAATTCTATAGTACAATTGACTCAATGCGTCTTTAAATTTTTCTAATTACAAATGATCTCCTAAAAAGGTACATTCCAACTTTTTTGTGGCAGTTTTTTCTAAATCCTGATAACGTAATAAATCTTCTGATATTAACTTGTAACTAGCACTATATCAATACAGTCAATCTCACCGTACATTTTTACGTTCATGTATTGTGTAGTAAAAGCTGTAATAGCGAATTTATGAGTTTATGGTGTTGGAGTAGTGATACTAAACTTTTATCGATAAAAGTGCAACATTTAGAATAGTTTTCTATCATTGTAACTATTATAGCTTCGTAAAGTGAAAATCTATGCTTTGTGCTGTGTGATACATTTTACATGTGATCTAATATTTTTTATGGGCAAATCTATACTAATATTATAAAGCTGAAGAGTTTGTTTGTTTGAACGCGCTAATTTCAGGAACTACTGGTGCGATTTGAAAAATTCTTTCAGTGTTAGATAGCACATTAATTATCGAGGAAGGCTATATATCATCGCGCTAAGACCAACAGGAGCGGAGCAATGCGGGTGAAACCGCGAAGCACAGCTAGTTAATTTATCCTTCTACACTCTGCTAGATCGAGATTTCTTTCGTTTCACCTCCAACGGCATCGAACCCAGGACCTCTAGGTTTTCCCCCACCAACGAGGCGATCGAATATCTTCATAGATAATATATATGTACTAGCTGATTGCCCGCGGCTTTACTCGTAGGCACTACACGTGTATTTTACGTCAGTTCCCGGGGTATACAATCACTTTCATCCTCTATTTCATCCCCTTCATGATTTGAAGATCAAAAGAAGCCACCCAACTCAAGTTTGATATGTCTCAATACTAAATTTATGAAAATCGATTCAGATGTTTGTTTTATCTGATGTATAAAGAAACTGAAAAAATCATTTTTTTGGAATAAAAAATAAAAAAATTAAATGGTTAATGACAGAGACAAAAAGCTAATTTAAGTATTAAAACTTGTGTTTATATATTGACGACGCGGTTGGCGCAGTGGTAAAGTAACTGCCTACTGAGCCGACGGTCCCGGGTTCGATCCCCGGTCAGGGCAAATATTTGTGTGATGAACTCAATTATTTGTTCTTGGGTCTGGGTGTTATTATCTATATATGTATTTATTAAATATTATATTTATCGTCGCCTAGTACCCACAACACAAGCCTTAATTGAGCTTACTGTGGGACTAGGTCGATTTGTGTAATAATGTCCTATAATATTTATTTATTTATTTATTTATTTATTAAAGAATACTCATAGATACTATAGCTAAGGGCTGTGGGTTCGATTCCTTCTGTAGATGCATATTTTCTGGAAAGAATATTTTATGTGTCTGCCTGGCAGAGATCTCGCCTATAGCAGTAGGGATATACTTTATTTGGGATATTTCTTTATTTCTACCACTAACTAATATTATAAATGCGAAAGTTTGTGAGTGATACCATAAATTAATACTACGAGAATGGATAAAGAAAACACATATTATTACTGAAATATAGCTTTAATCAGTTTATAATGTCTGTATTTACATGTAGCGTTTAAACTATAAAACATTATGTCTACAGTAAACTTTGTAGAAATTCATACATATTGTACCTTCGCGCTGACAACTCACCAGAGTACAGTCGGCATATAAAATCATTAAAACAAATATTTTATTCGGATATTTAACAGATGCATGCAAGTACCGACTGCACATAAAATATAGAATACAATAAAAATTTGTACGATTTCATACAAATAAGCTTAATAGTTTTCTTATGTATAAAATAACATACAATATACAATAGAAATCATATGTTAAAATGAAGTTAAAACATCACAATTTTAAGGTA
>CAJQZM010035675.1:0-18972 GCA_907164665.1 Colias nastes | reverse complement strand
GACATTATAGCACTTCTATGTGTCTTGTTATTTAGATTTCTATGGTTACACTACATATTTTTATTATCATACACAACCGTCAAAATTGCCACTGTATAATCGTTTGGTTATTTTTATATCATATCCATTTACACATTGGTAACAAATAGGTATAGAGATAATGTAGCGCATGATGGACATATTATATGTAATAGGTTTAAATAAAACTGTTTATTTAAAAATTGTTTTTTATTTCTTTTGTTAAAGACTTCCCTGTGTCGCTAGCTCATATCGACCTTGTTTCATAATGCATTATTATATCATTAAGTAAAATGTAAACGGTTATGTAATCAAATGAAATCGTATAACACAATTATTCAGCATACATATTTATAATCTACTAAGATTGTATTGTATTTTTCATTGTTGACATCAACTTGTTAGGTATTTAATATTTTGAAGCAGATTTATTATCTTTTTTTTCGTTATCCTCCTAATATTATAAAAAAAATCTTTATTTCACCTTTTCTTGTAGGTACAGTTTTCTATATGAGGCTCTGGCTCTCTTACTCGGCATAGCCTGTGTAAGAGAGCCAGTCCCTACCCTTAATACATCCTGTTGTCGATAAATGCGAAAATTTGTGAGGATTTATGTTCGTTATTCTTTATGTAAAAACTACTGAACCGATAACAATGAAATTTGGTATGTAGGTAGCTGAAGACCCAGAAAGACATAGGCTACTTTTTATCCCAGAAATCGGGATTAATATTTAATAATAAGGGTTTTTCTTTGGAAATAAAAAACACATGTCATTTAGTACATAAAATTTATTTTCCATTTAAAATGTATCAATGTAAATAATGGAAATATTTATAAGGAAAGCTAAGCATCTTATAAAAATATCTTTATCATTTTGAACTGCACACAGGCATCGGGCAAGTTGACAATTATACATAGTTATATTAAATTACAACAATGTGATACCAACAAGTATATAGAGTATATAAAATTCTTTTGCAAAGCTTTTAAGTGTGGACACCGTGCCTCGATCCTGCCTCTTTTTTACGTTGTTTTCTCGCATATAACACATAGATTATAACGATTTCAATAAATATTAGTCGGAATGCAAGATACACATCACGAAAGAAACAGAATACACTCCCAATTTAATTCAAGGCTCGCCCGATAGTTCACCACGCCACAAGACAAGACAATGACAGATGAAGTACTTTTAAATTGTACACTAGACACCGTTCATAAGACCCGGGGCACAATAATCTTAAGTCTACAATAATTATTGTGGGGTTTATAGTGCTGCGTTAATAATTATAGAAAAATCCCTGTCAGTTCATTTATCCTAGAAGTTCCGATGAAAAAATATCTAGGTAAAATTGTATTTCGAAATGGGGCTCATTTATCCCATGTTAATATTACAAGTATTAATTGTTAAAACGGGTTGAAATTGCAAACAATCTGTCATTACATAGAAATAAAACTCGTGTGTTCCAACTTTATTAGTACATAGTATAGCGTGGTGTGTGTGGGAGCGAGACGGGGTATGTGTGTGGGTCGCACTCGCACTAAGGCAGCGGCTTGTTCTCGGGGATGGTGGGCGAGGTGGCCCCGCTCGCGCCGCGGCTCGCGTCGCGCAGCGCCTCGTCGAAGCTCTGCGTCGAGTTCGATCTGGACGATACTTTACCCTGCAATATATTTTGTTCCGTTTGATTTTTTTTTTTTTATAACACTCAAATCCTACTAATATTACAAATGTGAGTTTGTATGTTTGTTACTCCTTCATGCAAATTAAATATCACATTCGGACATACATAACAGAAGAAAGAACTCTTTTATTATGTACATACTTAATCTCTAGATGGGAGTAGCCTTTTTGGTGATCTAAACTAAAATCAATCTTCGCTTAAGGGAGTACCGAGCTTTTGGCGCTAATCGATTTTATGAATAAATTACGCTCCGTGTATGTGTGCGTGAGGCGGCTGTGGCGGCCGGCGCACAGTGGTTCCGATTTAAAAAAACAGTTGACATTAAACCTAAGAAACAAATCGATGTTCACCAATTGACTAAAGGCTTGTTTCAATATCCTATCTACCTATGTAGTCCATTGAAAAGTTACATTTGGGGTTGCGTTTTTTAGAGGACGCAATTTTATTTATTTTATAATTTTACGAAGAAATGATAACAGACCATTTTAGTAGATTGTTTTTCGAGGAACAACTTTTACATACAACATTTTTAATTGTTATTTTTTTGTTGTTAATATTTTTAATAATTAATTTTGTAATATTTAAATACATAATTAATTAATTATTGACTCTTTTTCCAACCACCCAGGAGGTAGTCTGGAAGCGCGTTTTTTTTTACGTCGAAAAGCAGGGCTGAAATATTCTGCAGTGTGCTTCCATTGTTCTGGAGTCTGGGTAAAGAGCCAATAGCCAATATATATATATATGAGTACGAAAAAATAGTACTCACTTCAGTGCGCTGTAAAACCTTAGATAGTGACGTAATGAAAAAATTTTGTATATAAAAGTTGTTCCTCGAAAAACAATCTACAAAAATGGTCTAATATCATTTCTTCGTAAAATGATAAAAAAAAAGTTTTATTGAAAAATATAAATAGCTCTAATTTCTGAACATTTTCGCTTATAACTTTTTTATTTATAGTTCTACGACAAAAAGTTACTGGACCAAAGTTGTAGAGAATTTAATTTACAACAACTAATGTTCACAATTTTTATTTATCAGATAAATAGTTTAAGAGATATATCGTAAAAAAAAATAAAATTGCACGTACTTTTTATTCGGAATTTTATTATTTCCTTGCCTTTTTTTCTACCTACCATCGTAATTTCAGCTAGCTTGTTACCTTTTGCCCAGGTTGCCTGGAAGAGATCACTTCTAAGTGATAAGGCCGCCTAATCAACTATACTGTTTTTTCTTTGTTTTGTATGAATTAGCAATAAGTTTCCCATGTATAGTTTTATTAAAGAGTAATAAATAAAATAAAAATTTTACACAGCTTTCGGCCAGCGGCTTCGTCCGCGTAGTTAAAGAAACACACGCATAATTCCCGTTTTCGTGATGTTTCCGGGATAAAACCTATCCTATGTCTTTCCCCATGTCTCATAATATCTCTGTTCCACATTTGAAGTAAATCTATACAGTACTTTTTGAGTTTAACCCGGACATACATAAAGACAAACAGACAAAAATTCTAAAAACTATAATTTTGGCTTCGGTATCTATTGTAGATCACGCCCCAAGTATTATTTTAAATAAATATTCAATATACAGTTTTGACTTTCATACGATTTTTTTATATGTAAAGATAATTTCAAGATGATTCATACCAACAAAGGGCTAATTCGGCGCTACCGACGCTCAATTAATAGGCTGTAGTTCCGTTGTTTATTGCTCGATTATCAATATTGAAGGTTCATTAGAAAGGTGATTAAAGTAGCTATATGTTTTATAATAAGCTAAATTCTCATAATTCTAACGGTTACCGAGTTTTTTAAATTAAAAAAAAATATTTTTTTCATAAAATGTTGTTTTTTGAAAATATTTCAGTTGTTACTAGTTTTACATTAATGAATCCTAAGAATCAAATAATGTTTATTTAATTATCTTTCAATTGACACCCTTTTTAAGTAAATCGGTCCAGTATGTAGTTATCTAGATATACCGCACAATAGAATGGCCCGATGGCCATCTTTGCTACGTCATAGCTCCCCCCTCCATACCCCTAGGAAGTGACTACAGCACTTTTTGTGTTAAAAAAAACATGCCGATTAAGTGGATATCAGTAGTTCGTACGGCGGAGATAAGTCCCACGGAAATGAATTTTATTTCAATTGGGGACTGTACTATATAAAAAAATAGATACACTAGATAATTTATTATGTTGCTAATATATCAAGTGATTACAGTCGCAAATTATCCCTTTTTGAAATTTTCGATAGTGTCGATAAAGGCGAAAGTATTGTAATTTTTATTGATTTTCGTTTGTATTTTTTTATATTATATAATATAAAAAAAAAAAAAAAACGAAAATGCATATGCAGGCGTTAGTAGAAGCTCTGTTTAGTACCAAAAGAAGCCTTGAACTGACATGTGACAAAAATACCACATTCTAACTACGAAGTTATTTCGAGATATAGATTTTCAAAGAACTCAATGTCAGGGTTGTCCCTAGTAAAGAAAAAGTCAAAGCTGTTTTTTAACAATTATATATATTATATCATCTATCTATTACCAAGTTTTTGTTTATGTGTCGTTAGTTATAGTCGATATTTTAATATTATTCAATATATTATTATAGGTAGGTAATCCTTATGATATATTGTAATAAATTAACTGAATAAAAAAAATATCTTAGATTTTTAAGACAATTCAATAATATAAAATTAATACAAATTAATCTCCTTTTTTGTCAATATATCGAGCATTGATCATAGTAATCTCATTAAAAGTCAAACGGAATTAACGGTAAAAATAGTGACAACCCTATCTTTGAATTCTTTGAAAATCTATTTCTCGTAATAACTTCATGGTTAGAATGTGGTATTTTTGTCACATATAGACCTCAGTTCAAGGCTTCTTTTGGTACTAAACAGAGCTTCTACTAACGCCTGCATATAATATAAAAAAATAAAAACGAAAATCAATAAAAATTACAATACTTTCGCCTCTATCGACAATATCGAAAATTTCAAAAAGGGATAATTTGCGCCTGTAATCACTACATATATTAGCAACATAATAAATTATCTAGTGTATCTATTTTTTTTTATATGAATTTATTTAGCTCAGTCGGCCGCGAAAATTCCAATATTTTAAATATTTTTTTAAAAATCGTGTTATTGAAATAAAACTCTGGGTGTTCTACTCGTGCATTTAAAAAGAGAAGCTCCTTAGATATTTCCAATAAAACAAGAATGTCACTTTTTCGGGCCTAAAAACATATAGGCAAACACCTATAGAAGCCTATAGTGAGTCGTGAGCATAAGTTTGTATAGAATTAGATTTTTCGAATTTAATATTTTTTTAAATTACTTTTTCCGCTTTACTTCTGTCAAAACAATCGCGGTTAACTTTTGTTCCTTTGTTGCCCATTGTGAACTGACACCAAACTGTTTACGTAGCCGATCCGTGCGTGAGCGCAAGCGACACAGCCTCCCCGTCTGACGGCCGAAGCCGGACTAACGCGGATACGGGGGCCACGGGGCGGCTCTTGTTAGACTGGGCGAAATACGCGTTAATTTAAGTATTTTCTTCGTATTATCAAATTAAAAACATATTATGAAAAATTAAATTGTATACTTTATCCAAAACGTTTAGTTTTATTACAATACAAAAACTCATAACCTTCCTTTAAGTATTGAAGCCGTATAGTTGTTTCAGTTGGTTCTGGTTATCCGTTGCAGAGGTAACTTTGGATTTTTTTTCTATCGAGGAAACTAAAAGTAATTGCGTTTTCGAACTGTATTATCGAAAAAGGGTATTCTCAAATATATTATTATATAAATCTCATAACTAAAGCCTTAGTAATAACAATACAGCAATTCAACAGACCAACGCAATTATTTCGCAATTACATATCGTTTGCACGATACTCCCTTAATTTCAAATTCGATTCGATCTTTGAAAGAGTAACAGAATTTCATATTAAAAATAATACGAAGTAAAATAAACAATATGTACCTGCGTCCTGTACCTCTACCATGAGTTGACATAGTTAAATCGTCTGACGTAACTACAATAGTAAACGTGAATAGTCGGTAGGCTTTTTAGTTCCGCTGCGGCACACTAGGGGCGCTGTACAAACATTTCATACAAACCGCTTACTACAATCGCTAGCGAGTATCGTGTGCGTAAACTCATGGTAGACCTACTGCACGTTTCTTACGTTAACGTTAACGATTCAAATGAATGAGGTTGATACCTCACTATATCATTTTCATAAAAGTAACCTTACATCTTACTTACTACCATCTACACACCATAAATTATTCGAAAACGAATACCTCAAAAATTTCATACACTTTATCGACACAAATGTATAATATATATATTAATAACCAGTAAAATATTCTCAATTCAACGCATACCTTAACGTTCTCATACGCGTATCCCATACGTTCCTCGATAGAGCGGAACGAGTCGGAGTTGCGCATCTGTCCGATCTTCTGCGTGACGCCGGCCGTCAGACCGCCGAGGATCGAGGTCGTCTTCTCTGCAGTCGACTTTATCACAGATTCGGTTTTTTGGTATCTGTAATATTGATTGATAGTAATTGTAATCGTTCTTTCTTTAGAACTTGTGATGTCTTGATGAGATCGCTTGTCTAACCCAATCTATAGAGAGGAAATATATAATTGATTATTCGTTTGTTTGTTTGTTGCGACTTAAGGACATGTTCTCAAAAAATATATGTTAAAAATATATGTACCCATTGCGCGGACTAGACGTTAATAAAACAAGTAAATTGTTGTGAATATCTTTCTCGTGCTTTTGAAAATGTGATTAAGTATAAGAAGATAAAGGGTATTTTTGAAGAGACAATATTATGTAAATATGTAGTAGCAGAAAACTAAGCCTGAGGCTGAATGAAGCCCCAAATAATCTTTTTTACGACATCAGATATCAACAGAAATTTCCCGTTATTAGGAGATAAGAAGTAGATAATCCATTTGTGGCAATTATGTATTAGATTTATTTTCTATTTATTGTTTCATTCATCACACACGCTTATTTTTGTCGGATTTTAAAATGGGTCCTAAAATCAAGTGCTAGAATGATCTACATCTACACTAATGTTATAAAGACGAAAGATTTGATGAACAAAGGCTATATTTTATGATTTTATCCCGGGTTAGCCCGGGCGGAGCCGCGCCGGGACGAGCGACGAGTTTATAATATTCTTGTAAAGAAAGCTTCGTTTGTATTGAATTGTATGGATTATAGTCGAGCCAATTTAATAGGCAACATTTGACGTCTATCAATTTTATCTTCATAGGGTGGTAACCTGCTTAAAAACATCGATTAAAGTGAATTAATCGATACGGACTTGAAACATTTGTCAATCGAACTTGAAACACGTCATGTCAATAATATGATGATTTAGTAATCGATGCATTCGATTCTAGATGTCAGATTTCGATTTTTAGAGTAACGTCTCTGGTATTTAAAAAGAAAAAAGGTTTATTGACACAAAATAGTAGCGACGTCAGTTCTTTAAATCAGAAATTGTTTATTATGTTTAGAATGGTTTATCAGTAAAATCAAATCTTAAAATTACTTGTATCGGTCATTATTATTATAAATATGTAATGGTAATTAAAAAAAGTTAAGCAAATGTGCAGTTCTAACAAAACGAAATATCATGTTATTCTGTATGTCGTCGTTACTAGTTTACGTTGTTGAATTTTGTTGAACTGTCAAATGTTGCCTATTAAAATGGCTCTACTATAAATACCTATTTTATTTATTATCATATCAAGCTGCGGTTTTTTATGTATTGTTTTGTTGGAATGCATTGTTATTATTATTTCTAATAAAGGACGTTATCAATGAATGATGTTTTATTTATACTTACACGTATTATTATTTACTTATTTTTTTTTTAATTTGACGCCTATTTACGGATTAAAATAGCATTTGTTAACTCAAATATTTATGAGACATTTTATAAGCGTAATGACGTCAGGATATAGGGGCCATTCATAAAATACGTTCGCATACAAGGGGGGGGAGGGGTTTTCGGGAGTGTGACAAGATGTAACAAGGGGGGACAGGGGGTCTACGGCAGCGTGACGTTCGCCGTTCATTAAAAATTTTTACTGAGTATTCGTTCTCTCGGCTTTTTAATTTCAATTTTGTAATGATAGAAGTCATTTATTTCGTATTAGTAAATATACAGATATTTAAATGTATATATCGTCCCCGTAGTTGGAAAACTAAATAACTCAGATTTTGTAGTTTTGAGATAAACGCGTTTTAGTGTTTTTTTTTCGGTTAATGTACGTTTGTATAAAAATGTGAGACAATTTTACTGTCCATAATTTTATATTTTATGGACCTGATTACTTCTCACATTGCGCTTTATCAAACTGAACTCTATTTTTAACTAAAAATTATTAAAAAATAAAAAATCAACTTGTTTAATTTTGCCACAACTATTATTTATAACGTTACTACACTTAGCTACTTATTTCGGCTATTTATTTAGTTTTCCTACAATTCAAATCCATTTGGTAGAGTAAAATTTGGTGAAATAAATGCAGTTATTGAATTTATCAAACTCGAAATATTATTAAATGTAAAATTTAGTGTCTTTGTACGTTAAATTACTTAGATTTATTTTTTAACTATTATTGGTCTCATTTAAAATAAAAGCTGTATAACGAAATTAATAAAGATTTATTTTGAAAGAAACTCAATTCAACTAAAAACATTTCGTTATTAGGCAAGTAAAACACAACTTAAATAAAACTCAAAAAATAATATGACACTAATCAGGTACATTGAGTACACCAATCAACAACTTCTAATATCAATTTACTTAGAACTGAATAAAAATACCTTCCTAAGAAATCAAAACATAATTTAAAATTCAAAACAATTGAAACTACTGTACCTAATAAATACTTAAATGTTGTTAGGCAAGTAAAACACAACTTAAATAAAACTCGAAAAATACTATGACACTTATCAGGAAAACTGAGTACACCAATCAACAACATGTAATAAATATTATCAATTTACTTAGAGCTAAAAATACTTTTTTGACAAAATAAAACATAATTTAGAATTCTAAACGATTGAAATGACTGTACCTAATCAATACTTAAAATATGTTAAGTAAAAAAGACATAAACATACCCATTACCCATTAATTCAAACACAGCGTATGTATAGTTCAAAATAAACATAATTTATTAAAAAAACAACTCGAAAAATCAACATCACGTTAATTTAACAACACAAAAATCCTGTTCTATTTTACTCAGACTGTTAAGTTTTAAAAATCATCAATTTGTAGAGCAGGGGGCCAAACTAAGCTTACTCATCGACTTCAGATGAATCAGTGGAGCATGGTGTACCCTGGTCTTCGTTTAAACATGGTAAACTTTCGTACCAGCTGTGAAGCTCTTTAGGAATTATATTTACTTTCTCCCCATTCTCCGCTATAGTTTTGTTTTTAATTATTTTCGAAGCAAATGCTTTTACATCAATCATGTCTTGATATGACAATTCAGTTACATTATAATTATGGAGTTACATTTTTATTTTGTCTTTTTGATCTTGCCCGTAGCATAATTCCCTTCCAATCTATTATAGAATACACGTCTGTATACTTTTTTTCTTTTTCTATGGCACTATGCATTGAATCTACTTCCAAATAAATTATGTCAGATGGGGCGACTCCATGTCTAGCAGGTATAGGTTAGAATGTGGAGTACGTCAAGGAGGGCTAACCTCTCCGGACCTGTTCAATCTCTATATAAATAGTTTGATTGGCGAGCTCAGAGGAACCAGGGTTGGGTGTCATCTTGGCGACGTTTGCGTAAACAATCTAAGTTATGCCGACGACATGGTTCTGCTGAGCCCTTCAATTAAGGGTCTGAGAAAATTACTCTCAATATGTGAGAATTATGCTAATTCTCACGGCTTGAAGTATAAAGACCGAATTGATGGTATTTAGATATGGACAGGGACCGGAGAGAATACCTGGGTTATTTTTGAATGGTTCTCCTGTTAAAATCGTGGAACAATTTAAATATTTGGTCACATTTTAACGGGGGATCTAAAAGATGATTCAGATATAGAGAGAGAGCGCAGGGCCCTTGCAGTCCGGAGCAACATGCTGGCGCGAAGATTTGCCAGGTGCACTGACGTTAAAAAATTGCTATTTAAAACATATTCCATGTGCATGTATACGTGTCAATTGTGGTGTAAGAGCTAGCGCGCAAGAGCAACTTTTGTCTCCGCAACTATTTTGTCTCTCCCATCAAATGTATGGGGAGTTGCGTCGCTACGTGCGCGCACTTTCATACTAGCCCATAGGTGGGAGAGACAAAATAGTTGCGGAGACAAAATAGTTGCGGAGACAAAGTTGCTCGTGCGCGCTGGCTCTAACTTCACAAATAAAGCGATTTCTTCATTGAGAGTGCAGTATAATAACGCATACAGACTCTTCATGAAACTGCCCAGGTACTGTAGTACATCTGGCATGTTTTTGGAGACGAGGGTCTCGGATTTCAGGGCCATAATGCGATCTCGAATCGCAAGTTTTTGGGATAGAATGAGACGCTCCAGTAATAGTATTCTAGTGGCTGTCTGTTACTATTGTGACAAACCTTTACTTCTGTACTGGTGCAATGTTCATGCATCACATTATGTTAGGGATAAACCTATGAAGCCAAGGGAATATAAATGATGCTTTGTTTTTAATTTTAATTTTGCACAATTATTCTATTACATTGTAAGTTCCATATAGGAACACAATAATATGTCCTGAAATAAAACAATTTTATTATTTTTTTTATTTTATAAAGCTATGACCACTCTCTAGATACTTCTGTACCAATATTTTGATTGTCTCAAGCGTTTGTACTACATATATATAAATAGATAGCACCAAGTATTTATGAACTAATGTACGTAATATCTGAATTCTGAATAGCAGAATTAAATAAATAGAGTTATTTAGTTTTCCTAGAACTTGTAAGTATTGTCAAAGAATTTTTAAGTTGAAGAAAAATTCAATAACTCATGTTATTTAATTTATTTCACATTCAACTTATCATTGTCCACAGTTGTTGATTAATTTACTGAGTTATTTATTTTTCCTTCTAAAAATTTGTGTTAGTCTGAAGATATTTATTATTCCATCTGTCCGACAAAAATGGCTATATTTTTGGAACGGAATAAGATACGAAAATGCCTGTAAGGCTCAAATATGCGGCATGTTTTAGGTGTTTTGAAAATAGGGAAAAGTGAAAATGGCTAAAACCGGACTTATTTAATTTTCCTACTACGGGGACGATATATTTATTACAATTAATTGTAACTTGATAAAATTTGTGTATTATCAATCAAAATTTATCATGTTTAGGGGGGAGGGGTCTTAGTTTTTGTGACGAAATATCTCCAGGGGGGGTCACAGAAAGTGTGACACAGCGTGACAACCAGGGGGGAGGGGGTCAAAAAAAGTTAATTTTAGTGTGACGTATTTTATGAACGGCCCCATACCTACATACATATAATGGCTTACAAACTAAGGTTTTTATAAACTGTGAGTCTGTGACTGACTAACGACCGCTGCAACATATTCATTATAAATCGTGTATGTGAAAAAAATCTACTAGCTGTAACCATTTCATTGCATCATTACTCATTTACATAATTCTGAAATAGTGAAACCCTACTTTTCTATCAATGACGTTTAATCTATATCTACGATACAATAATCCGCATTAATTAGCTACAGATAAAACTTCAATTGAAGTAAATCTATTAAAATGCGGTGCACATACATCAACATGAATCTAAACTTTATATTTTTCCATCAATCCATAATTAAGTAGTAAGTTGTCATTAAAAATTAATTTAAAAATGGGAAAAGCAAAGTACAATTTTCATACAAATTACATTAAAATTGACGTAAGTATAGACAATTTGCATACGCGTAATACGAATGAACAAGCGATTGCGCCGTTAAATAATGTTCGTTATCAAAATATATCAATAGCAATTATGACTAATGATTCGAGCTGATTTTACGAGTGTGTTATCAATGATCAAATGCGTAAAATGTTAGCAAGTAGCTATTAGATATTGATGAGGAACTAAAATAAATACAGGTATATTTTACACCTGTTTCACTGATCAATAATTTTCTTTACGGACAACCTTGGCGTATCACGTCATCACATCATCAATAAACATCTAGTATCATAATCGCTTATTTAAAGGTAAGCAAAAATTAACACCTTATTTTAGTATTATATAGCTCATTAGAAAACTCTGCCCAAACACGCGTAGGCAGAGTTTTGTGTCGGACTGATTGTGACTTGTGAGTCTAGGTGTTTATTGTTCGTCAATGACGGACAAGCAGTCAATTAGACTAAGTACTTCTATTTCCTATCGGACTAAAAAGTAAACATGTATTTGTATCGGGAATCGAATTGAAGACCTCTTGTTGTTTGAATTATTTATATTAAACAAATATTATGATCACTTACACTTGGCTCTCTTTAACGTTTTTCAATCCTTGATTGACGTCCTCAGTGATCTCCTTCCAGACGGTGATGCCAAGCTTTCGTTTCAACTCGGAACTTTGGCGGATCTAAAGAAATTTGAATAAGTTATTTATGTTTAAATAGATTAATTTTTAAACATATAAAGCTAGCTTAAAAGTTAAAACACTCTGCCTAATAGAAAATAGGTATTTTTCTAAAATTAGTTTGCATAATTTATATCAAATACTGAATGCAAAACAAGCATAAGATTTTTATAAAATTGCATTGGTGCTTATAAACATATGTTTATTTATTTTGTATTTAATATAATCTGATAACCTTTGTTTGGTTTTTGTTTGCACATAAAAGAGTAAAGTCATTCTAGGTGAATTTGATAAAATCGACCATAGTATAACAATAAGCGAGCAAGTACTTAATTTTAAACACTGCAATACGACCTTCACCCATAATTCAATGTTATATGTGTGGTATTTGGCCTTATCGCATTTCCATTCTAATTGTGAACATTTTGTTGTTGCAAAAATTAACCTTTTATGTATGAGATAAACATGTACATTATTATTTAATCGGCAACGATGTTGCAATAATAGATCAACGAGAACGCAAATTAGGTATATGCTATGCATTTATATAATTTTGTAAGACAACTTGTTCAACGTTTGATCGATGATAACTTCGAGTCTCGTCGACTTTCATAACACTAGAAATTTATTCAGGCTATATTACTGCGCTATATGATAAAATAATAATTTCTAGTAATTATATAATACCTACTTATCGACGAGATGTATCGCGGATGTTTCATTAATTTTAGATTGGCTTTTTAATTCTGTTCAACAACATCACACCGTATTGTTTGTTACCTTTTGGATGGAACTGAATTTTAGGGAAATCTACCTGAGGATGATGTATCGAAACCGGTTGTAGTTTTTGTGATTAATTTAAAAATTTATAAAAGTGTGCATTTTATTTTAAAAATCTAGAATTGTTCACACTTCTATAATTATAATTACATTTTTACTAGCATAGTGGTATGGATTATAATACATATATTTACATGAACATATTTTTTTTGTGTAATATGCACCAGACTCGTAATAACGTTATCCACGTTTTCATAAACTGTTTGATCCAGTTATAGATATGCTTTAATTATTATATTTATATGCATGTTTTTTCTAACATTACATTTTAATCATATTTGAAAAGTCCTTAACTAAATGAAATTGTACCGCGTGTAAGTATAAAAACTATTTAAATTCCTTATCTTCCAAGTTGAGCAACGTAAGTTTAGTAGTACAATATCAAAGTTGATAAAATTTTCGCCTTGATAACGTATCCAAAATTTAATCACTATGTTAAGTTTATCGTTTGATCTGTTAGGATATTTATCATGTAGTTTAAAATTTTTGCCTATGAAGCCAAAAGATTAATGTAATGAACCTACCTATGAGCATGAAAGCATTCCATAATCATAACTTTTCCCCTTACAAGTTTAACAAGTGACTATAAATATATAAAATATTAGAGTCAACTACAAAAAACCAGTTTATTAGCACAATATGTTGAAGATTCTGCTCTGACACAAAAGGAGGTTTGGGGCCGAAATCCGAAAGTTTTCATAATCTACTGAGTCGGTACATAATTAGTTTCAATTAGAGCAGTGGCGGTACGTTCATACAAGCCGAAAAGCCCGGCTTGCCTTAGAAATTCGCTACGAGATAGGAAAATAACCAAATTCACGTTTGAATATTCGCGCGCAATGAGCAATGCTCCGAAATTCAATGAAAACTCACCTACAATATAATATACACTACGCCTAGCATAAAACAATGACGAATTCGAGTAAACATTTTAATTTCATCCTTCTTCCTATCAGAATAAGGTCGTACCTTTTATTTTGACGTTACAATCTAAATTGGATGGATTATAACATGTAGTTGTCTCGCTTGCACGCGTGGGCTTTTACCGGGCTTTGCGCTCATCTCTTCTAACGTATGAAATTTCGTCTAAGTAGCTACATACCTAGCTATAGAATTCTATAGCAATCTGTATGGAGAATAAAGCCACGATAAAGCCCGGCTTTAACAGTGTGAAGATAGTTACGATTGCGCGAACGAACGTCGTGAATATTATTGTTATTAGGTATAGTTTGTTTGAGCGCGTGATTATATCGGTGTAATTTAGGTTATGTTTTTCGAATTTTGTGATAAAATGAGTGTCGCGACAGCAGATTGTGTTGTAAATTGTGATGGTTTGCTTTGTGCTCAGCGGGGGAAAGGTAAAATCATTAAACTTTACTGAAAAACATCAATTAATTTCTTCATAAAAACCAACTCCCGATTTGTGCATTACCCAAACAGCTAGTAAGTCACATAAACGAAATTTTAATTAAAATATGTTTACGAATTAATCGACTTCATGAATAAGAATTGCTTAGAAGCCCCAGCTGTTGAAACTTGCACATTTGGTACTTGGTAGTTATGATTTCTGCTAGTAGGTATAAGGTAGTTCTTCCACGGAGCGTGCTTTCTCATCGTTAAATCGAATTCATAGGTACGTATTTAAGAAATACACAAGGCCAAGAACGCCTTATTGAATTATCAATAATTGAAAGTTGTTAGGTAATTGAATTCTATAACAATCACCTACTTTCTTCCGATTCCGATTCCGATTCCGATGTTATAAAATCTTTCCTTCAGAAGATCGCCGTTTTGAATTATTAGAATATAAATGATCTGTTCAATTTTATTAATAATATAATGTCATACAGTTTAATATAATTTATCGATTTTAATGATAAACGTTTGACTCAACTGTTAGCGGGCGCGCGTGAAAATTTAGAAGATTTGATTCGGTAATTACACAGTATAGGTACCTTAGGAAGGTTTCTAATTAAAGAAAAGGGTACCCAGCAAAAACTTTGAAAACTTTGGGCTTGCCCAGTCCTTACACCCTAGGCACGCCACTGAATTAGAGAGGTATATAAAACGTTTTCACAAGTGGGTAATATATTCAATGTTATACTGAAATTTTGCAAGAACATTAAATACATACACTATAAGGTAATTACTACGACTGTGTTTATAATAGGACTATCGATTCTTTATCGTCATACGGAGGCATTATGTGAAAATAAACTTGTATTCTATTGTCTAATTGGATTTTTACATGTCTAAGAAATCATGAAACATGGGACTGTAATATTAATGCTATCAATATTCAAGAAATACATATGTATTTAATGGTTTTACGTAATGTTGTTGTTAATGTGTATCTGAGGCTAAAAGGGCAAAATGGTGAACGTTCTGTTTATTATATTACGTTCAGATCTCGAAAAGAATAAAGAATTCAAAATTTATATAAATTAGGATCAGTGTTATAGTCCTAACTCTCTATTCATCAGTTTTGATATCGATGACACATACTTTTGGAAAGTCTAAACATCAATACAAAGATAACAAGCTGCTTCATCGCGGTCAGTAGAGGAAATACTTGTATTCGACTTACGAGAAGACTGCTTGTTAAAAAACCAGCTTAAAGCACAATACGGTTACCTATGTATGACAAATTGTAAAAATTGTTTAACACACAAATTTTTAAAATAGTTTAACAAATTTTTGTGTTAAACAATTTTTAAAATTTGTCATTTTTCAGTAACAATATTAAAACATTACTCTAATGAATCCTTGCAAGCGCCAAACGTATTTAACTTCACAACAACCATTCGTCTACTTGTCAAAATTACAATGCTTTCCTAAATCCTTATATTTATACTAATTTCTTCCTCTTGACTTATTATTACTTAACTTACTTAACTCTATCTATAAAAAAACTGCATCAAAATCCGTTGTGTAGCATACATACAAACAGACATTAGGACAGACGCGGGAAGCACCTTTACTTAGTAGTGATAAACTCACTTTACTCTGCAGCACGGTGCGGAGTGTCGCGATCTCGTCCTCCACCCTGGCGAGCTCGCGGCTCCACTCGGCTTTGAGCTGCTCCGCTTGTTCCGGGGTCAGCCCGGCCAGCTCGTCGATGACGTGCGCGTCGCCTGCGCCGCTGCCAGGCATCGCTTCTTCAGCTGATATACAAATATACTGATTTATATTGCTTGCACGATGTACATAGTAGTTAACCCCTCACGCGTCCTACCTATAACATACTGATTTAGTTACGAGCAAATAATGTACGTAGGACGCGTGAAGCTTTAAACAAATAAAGACAATTAAAATCAGATTACGATTTCGATGTAAATTTGAAGGTACTTTCACAAATTAGTGGACACCTTAATATAATAAAGTGTTTTGAATATAATAACTAGAAGACCATGTAAAGAATTACCAAGTAATATAATAATTATTATTATAAGTAGTAAGGAATATTTTCTATTCGAAATATTAGGGTACTAAACGTTAAGGTGCTCTATTCGATTCGGAAAAAATATTAAATACTTAATTACTGTGCTCGACTTACAATAATAACTAGAAACTAATAGAATATTAATTTATACAGGTACATTGATTACGTTGCCATTAACTGACTTGAAGTTTGTGTACATAGATTCAATGAACACAAGTGTGTTAACAATGACGTTTTCTTGATTTATCTTTTATTAGTCATAACAAAAACAAGAGTCGACATCTATACATACGTGTTTACTAACACTTCGTAATTCGCATAGTGACTACAGACGATTAATTATTCTAGTTTTTTCGCAATGTTGTAACACAACTTTAATGTGGAGCCTGAAGTGACGTTTATGCACACACTACCAATATTATGATATGGATATAAACACAAACACAAAGTGCACAAACTTATTATGATACTTTGTTGACACCGTGAAAACTTATAGAATATCATTATAGTTGGTAAAAATACATACAATTTCTAAATTTTGTAGACATTGCCATGACATGCTCGTATGAAAACATATTGCTACCTATTCATATAACCAGTTTGAGAGAACAGACCAATAACAAGTTTTACCCGACAGGGTATAGTGACGTGTACTGTATTTATACTGTATTGCTACAGCCTACAATAATGTGAATGTATTCTTTATCTGTGGTAAACTTAAAGACAACTCTCAGCAAATGAAGGGCCTATTAGTATAAACATGACAAACTTCACAAAGTACCTGTACGATGCTTTGAAATGAGATCACTCAAACACTAACCTCCTGGAGTTATTCCTAAAAACTTTTTGTAATTTGTGTGGCTCGACACTTTGGCAAGATACGGTTTTGTTAAATCTTGAAATGTAACCCGGACTTCACGCATCTTTTTTCTAAATATACGAAGTCGACGGCGACGATTGTCCATGTAAAATTCTGTTTCTATACATAAGGCAGATTCGGCTAGTTCTGGCAAGGAACGCCATTCGGCTTCCGCATCATCAGGGGTCCAGTTCACAATTTCTTCTAATTCATCCAATTCATCTACTGCGACGTCAAAGCTAGGAGTGGAATCATCATCAGGTGGCACAAAGTAAGGATCTTCCATATACTCCAAACTCGCTGGCCCGGTACTTCTGTCTCCGAGACCCGCCATCCTTTCGACTATCTACCTCGTCTGCCGCGGCAATTTTGCATATTTTTAATTGTAAAAAAATAACTGTCCAATCTAAATGTTCCTAAAGAGCGAGGTAATCGGACGCACATTGGCAAAAATAAAAACACTAAACATAAAACATGACACTGCAACAATAATTGTTCCTGAGGTAATTATAATATGACTGACATATTTTATTTGATCACAATAGTTTCATGGAATACAATGTAAATATATTCGCTGTGATGATAAAGGCAGCAATATGTTTCCTTTCTTCCGCCACGTCGGGCTCGCTAGCGCAATCGCCCGCGCTCGTCTCGCGCCGTTGCCCGAGTGCTCGCATTAGCCACTTTCACCACCTACCACGCGAGCTTTAAACATTATTATTTCTATGTATATTATAATGTTCTTGACCTTAAACGACGTATATTCTCAAATCACTTTAGTATTTTATGTGTGTCGAATTCGGTATAACCTAAGCGCATACGACGTCTATAGTGGCGGGACATAAAATAATGCCAAAAAAGTAACCTTGCCGTGTATGGTAAAGTTTATTGACAGCGCCGGAGGCAAGTGAGCGTCGAGAACTCGCCACTGAACCGCCGACATCGCAACAAAACCTCCTTACGTCACCTCTTGGCAATATACCACAAAAAATGGTAAATTGCTCAAGTCACTGTGATTCATAAAGGAATTCAGTCTGCTCTCAATTTGAATGTCTAACTTTATTTAAAAAAATAGATTTTATCTAAATCTAATATGCATCAGAAAATATGAGCTTAATATGCAACTTTATTTCTATAATTATTTTTTCAGGTTTATTTGAGCCCACACAGGGCAACATAATAGAGTTTATATCAATTTTGTATAATAATAAAATTAAGACATGTCTTAATTATAATAAATAAATATCAATACCTTAGTTAGGTAATTACTTAGGTCAGGGCTTCCCAAACTGTGCGTCGCGACGCCCTAGGGCGTCCGCGTCGGGACATTGTCCCAGGGGCGTCGCATGTCGACGCAATCAATTCGAGTGAGCGCCGGGCACGTACATTTTGTCATTCATACATCCCGGTACATCCCGGGCAGCGAGCGGCACGGCGCGGCGCAGCGGCGCGGGCGCCGCGCCGCTGGCGTTGTCGACCTCCTC
>CAJQZM010035674.1:33356-48961 GCA_907164665.1 Colias nastes | reverse complement strand
TTTTTTGGACATTTAATAATTATTTGGTGAACCCTCAGGTAGATCTAGGCTTGGTTATGACTAAATATAATTTATTTTAAATTCGTTTATAAGTCTATTTACAATACCTTAGTAACATATTGCATAATACACGGGAACCTTAATTATATATACAGGTGCAAAACGAGAAATTAGTGTGTTTTAATTTTACAATATATTCTTAAGTGTCTTGTCTCTTATGAGCCAATTTTACGACTTGTTGGTAAAATCATTGATAGCCTATTCAACACTTTGACTTGTAAGTAATCTTTTGCAATTCATTTGCTAATTATTATTGGCCAATTATAAAAAAAATATCTAGATGTAAGTATTTTTCATTAAGTTGAATCTAAGTAAGTAAGTAAGAGGTACATGATCATAGAGCTTTGGTATAATTACGAATGTAGTTGTTAAAAAATGCAATTTACAATTCATCGAATAAATAAATATACAGTAAACTTTCGAATGAAATTATAACAAAATACAATATTTTTACCGATTACTGATTCTGATCTTATAATAGGTTATTCATGAAATAAGTAACAAAAATTTGTCATGAACTAATTAGGAACAAGCATTATACCGTATATCGATATTTAAAAACACTTTAACAGAATATTATAAACTTGGCACCGACACTTACAAAATGTACAATATCTTATATATAAACTACGTTAATAATAAATTACTTACACATATCACGTTTCTAAAATAACTATTTACATGTAATTGCAATTATTATAATACTAAGCGTTATTTATCTATCACACTGACGGTTATTATATACATAAGTTGTTGACAAAGAAATAAAAGCTTTGTTGATGTACTAGCTCATATATTATTAATTACTGAAACAAAATACTGTTATAATTAAAGTACCACAAGTTCGAGTCAGGTTAAAAAGATTCGAAAAGCAAGTGACAGTTGGCCTTACTCTCTCGATAAAGTTAGTAATTTATGTCTAAAACTGAATTGTAGAGCACAGTTATCATTGTAGAGATCAATAGATTGATATCTAAAACACCAACTGTTTCATCATATCGTGTAATTAAAACAGTTTTTTGACCGGTTATAGGAAAGGTTTTTTCAAACTTGGCACACCCATGGCCATGTTTATAAATCTTCACTAAACTAGCAGTAGTTCATCATAACTTTTTAAACAACATTGAAGACAACCATAAATTGAAAAACAACATCATTACATGTATAGACCGTCAGTTAAAAGTGATAATACGCGAAGTTAATCGGCTGATCGTCCTGCGCGTCACTTTCCACGCCACTCTTATCCTCTCTAGACCAAGTGGAGAGATCGCAGGGCGCTTCGTGATGCGTATAGTACTCGTATTCACAATATTTGGCACTCGCAGTGTTCATGGGGTCGCAGGCGCGGCTGGAGTCCGCACCGGGCTGTGATCACTGACGATGGTAGTGTAAATCGAGCCGTGGTCGCTTGGCATCATCGTCGTCACTGCAAGGGTCTGCGTCATGGGACTCCTGCTCATCGCACTCGTCTCCGAGCTCCTCTTGTTTGCGTTTCGCGGTCGCCATTTCGGCGGCGTGCTTTTTCCGCCATTTCGTTCTTCTGTTCTGGAACCAGACCTGGAATGGAGAGGTGGGGTTAGTTTTGACATTTAAAGTGTAACATGGTTTGGTAATTGCTTACAAATAATCGTCATAGTTTTGTTAAAGATTAAGTTGCTCTAAAATTAACAAAAGATGTCCTTATTAACGATTTATTAGGTATCGGAAGATTTTAAAAATATGTTTTATAGGAGGGATCACAGTTTGTATAATTAAGTCAACGGCATCTGATTGAATCGATGATCTGATATTGGGAAAATAAATAGTTCTGACAATACAATTAAACCCATTACCCAATAAAGTAAACAATACACGTAGTTCCTAGGTATATTTTAGCGTTAGTTATATGTTCAGAAATTGTTCTCGCGCTTAATTACTTTGTTTCCAAAGAATGCCTAAACAAAGAGCCGAAATTCTCAAACCGTTAACAGCTGTTATGGCACCAAGTCAAACAACGAATCCATTCCACCTGCAAGCACCACTAAGCTATTTGTTCTGCAGCAAGCCAAATATAAAGAGCGGGTCAACATTCCGCCGTGTGAACCTAATCTCCTCGACCGACATCATAATACCTCATTAAATACCACCTTTTAAGTCGCAACGATTCCCTAGCTCTGCGCTCTTTACCCCGCTTAATTCTCCAGACGAGCGATAGGGACGGAGATAGTAGCACGGTAATTAAGGGTCGTTTTGCAAATTACACGGTACTTAACCAGCCATATAACACTCATTAATCACTGGTGTTCCGTCCCTTTTTAGCGCAGTGGGATCGTATGGCGCTGTCTTCTTCGCTCCAACGGCGGACGGTAGACAGGCCTTTAATTAGGTCATAAATACATTTTCATGATTAGAGCCTGGAGTTTGTCGATGTTGAGTGTTCGGGCAGATGTCGGAGCTATGATAAGAGAATCGCTTTCGTTTTTCGACCTAACGTCGTTTTATCTCCATAAAGAGGCATCTATTTGGCGTTTTCGCGTGAGAAGTCTGCTTTAGTAAGACTGCTATTTATTTCTTCTAACATTGTTATCGATTTCTGTATTTTTTTATAAAGTAGGTATATCTTCTGCAGATATACCTACTTTATAAAAAAATTACAAGGGGAGTTATTTACATTCGACATTATTTCGGCAAAAGGCTCTCCTCAAAAAGAATATCTCTCCTTTCGGAAACTTTAAACAAATTACAAACAGTTATAACTTAGTTAATTCAATTTAAAAATTCATAAGCCCAATTCTTTAACATTCTAAACCTTCATAAGAATGAATCAAAGTACCAAATGAAGACTGATCAAAACATAACATAACTTGGTGGTAATTAGTCGGTAGCAAGTTATCGGTAGAGGTCGCTTTGCCGCCGCGCGCCGTTTGAGGCAATACACAGATGTTTAACGATCGACGAATATCGCTTTATTAATTTTTCTGGTATGGTCTTGGTGATAAGCGATTGATAAAAATAATATTAACAATTTTCAAAATTACCATGAGACTTCGTTTAGGTGTTTATTAACATCTAAAAGCACTGTTGAACGATACCAACTTTTAGATTGCCAACTTTTAGAGTAGTTTTTTTAATAAAATACTTACTCTTTCTTAAGATTTACTATTTAGGTTTTCAATGATCTTCAGTACCCTATTAGATTGTACGAAAGTATCAAAATGTTTGATCATAATATTTATTTTAAATGTAATAGGTACCTAGGTACCTACTCAAAACTGAAATCTGAATCATTTAATTCTCAATACGCCGCCGTTTACTTAAAACCGCTTACCGGTTGCATTTAAACCACACCCTAAGCAAGGATTAGTGTTGTAAGAGCATTTGTAACGATATTTTAATGGCGACTTGGCGCTTATTAATTGGACCCAACACTGGTTGTGACGTCATAAATACAAGCTTTACTACTTGGTACGTTTACTGTTTTGGATTGACGGCTAATTGGCAAATTTTATGAGATATGTTTATTGATATGTAACGAAGGGAATACCTTGCTCGTGTTGTTAACACTTGAGGTTTATTGGTTCATATTTGCAACGTTTATTGCGTTGCTGGGTGCATTAAACCCGTATGATGGTAAAACTGATGATGATTTGTCCGTAGAATATCAATCGCAAATACGAATAATTTTAAACATTATTTTTATTATAATGTTTTTGTGAATCTCTATAATAACGCAATGTTAATGGTTGGTGGTATGTGTTTGGTCTTATCTTTGTAATTATCATAATGCATGTATTTTAACTGGCCAATCCTTCTGACATTCGTTAATCAATGGAAGAAAAACGAAATAATGGCAAATAGAAAGAAATTAAAAAATGTATATCTGTCTGAAGACTACCCGAAAGAAATACTTGACATAAGAAAGAAATTACAGCCAAAACTGGAAGAAGAAAGAAAGAAAGGTAATTATGCATTTATAAACTACGACAAGCTTGTGATCAAACAGGGGAAACCTGTGAACGAGAAACGCAAAAGGCAACCTTCAACCTCGCCCATTACGAAAGAGCACCCTCGGAAACAACAATTATCATCAAAGGCATATCGCCTAAACGCTTTCGACGTTATGAGGAACAGAAGTAACTCTCTGCCTTCTGCCAACTTACAAACTAATCAGAATGCATAGGAAATTGTCATCAGCCGCCGGAACAAAACTTTAAATAAATATAAACCGAAAGAAAATATTGAGAAAACATTCCCCAACCCGACTTGTCCTCGTGGGGAATTAGACTGCAACCCTCCACCTAACACAAATATAAATATAGATATAGAAACAGACCAAGACGCGAAACAAACTCTCAAAATTTGTACTTATAACGTACGAACACTTTCATCAACAGAACGATTTCTTGAATTAAATAATGCTCTAAAAAATATTAACTGGGACATTCTAGGTCTCTCAGAAATCCGGAAAATGGGGTGTAAGATTGAACTGTATAGTGATCTTATCTTTTGCTACATTGGCGAAACTCAAGGTCTATATGGAGTAGGATTTATAATAAAGAAACAATATAAAAACAACATTACCAACTTCATAGGAATATCAGAAAGAGTCGCACTTCTGCAACTAAAATTTGAATGCTTTTCGCTGTCAATAATCCAAGCATATTCGCCAACGGAAAGATCAACAGAAGAAGAAATAGAAAAATTCTACAAAGACATTGAATATGCCCACACCAAAACAGAAGGTAAGGTCATTGTTATGGGAGATTTTAATGCGAAAATAGGTAGTCCGAAAGTAAACTATTATCCAGTAATGGGAAAATATGGTTACGGAGTGTGTAATGAAAGAGGCGAACGTCTCTTAAGCTACGCACACCAACACAAACTGTCAATAATGAACTCATTTTTCAAAAAGAAAGAATGTCGTAGATGGACTTGGCAATCTCCTGACCAAAAAACCAAAAATGAAATTGACTTTATAATGATAAATCAGCATAAACTTATAACTAATATTGAAGTACTAAGTAACTTTAAATTCTTTTCCGATCATAAATTAGTGAGAGCAACACTACTTTTAAAGATTCCAGTAAAGAGCAGAAAAACCTACACAACACCACCTACTATCCCTAAGACAGAAACAGACATCAAAACCTACATCGAAATGCTACGAACACATATAGAAGATATAGAAAGAGACCGTATTGATATCCAATCATACTACAACATCCTGGAAAAAGGTATAACAGAAAGCTTAAAATGCAAGAATAGTAAACATCCTCAACAAGAAAATATTTTCTCTAATGACACAATCCAACTTATAAAAAGACGCACGGAACTACAACACTCAAAGAATAAAACTAAGGATATGAAAAACGAACTCAGCAAAATATACAAAGAAACCAATAGGTCAATCCGTAAAGATTATAACAAACACAGATATGAAATTATTTCAAGAAACATTAAATATTTTAGAAGTGCTAAAAAAGCATATAAAGAATTATCCACACAAAAGTCATGGATTCAAAAACTCAAAAATAATTCACTTGAAACTAACTCTAGAAGAGATGTAATAAGCCATGCAACAGATTTTTACGAAAAGCTATACAGGAAACAAAACAACATCGAGATAAAAGAACAAACACCACTCATAAATACGACGGACTGCGTTAAACAAATTGATGAATCTGAAGTTTTAGAACATATTAAAAAACTGAAGACAGAGAAAAGTCCCGGACCAGATGGTTTATGTAATGAAGCCCTTAAAATAGGAGCACCTATTTTAACGCGCCATTTCAAGCAATTATTCAACATGATACTAGACGAAGAAAAAGTACCTAGACAATGGTGTACATCAGATATAATTCTACTCTTCAAGAAAGGAAGCCCATTGGATATAGGAAACTATAGACCTATAAGCCTGCTAGCTAGTACATACAAACTATTTTCATCTATAATTTTAAAGAGAATATCCGATGACATTGATAAACAACAACCGAAAGAGCAAGCAGGATTCAGGCCAGGTTTTAGTACAGTGGACCACATACAGACATTAGAACAGGTTATAGAAAAATACAGAGAACACAATAGACCTCTGTATGTGGCCTTCATTGACTACAGCAAGGCTTTTGACAGCATCAGCCACTGCTCAATCTGGAACGCACTGGAACAATTCCATATCAACTGTAAATACATCAATATCTTGAAATATATATACACAAATTGCACGAGTAGAGTAAAATTAGAAACTAGGGGTGACGAAATAAAAATAGAACGTGGAGTGAGACAGGGAGATCCTATTTCTCCGAAACTGTTTATTGCAGTACTTGAAAGTATTTTTCAAAAACTAGACTGGAAAAACAAAGGTGTGTATATAAACGGACATTATTTAAACCATCTGAGATTCGCTGATGATATTGCCATACTTGCTGAAACTGCCAAAGACCTTGAAGAGATGATGAGATCACTGGACTACGAAAGCTCTAAAATCGGACTAGAAATGAATGTAAACAAAACCAAGATATTAACCAACAATCATGAACGACCAATAGCTATAAAAGGGAACAATATAGAATATGTCAGTGATTACATCTACTTGGGGAAGCAAATCTCATTTAAAACGACAAGTAATGAAGAAGAAGTAACAAGAAGAATCAACGCAACTTGGAAAAAATTCTGGGCACTGAGAGAAATCTTAAAAGGAAACTACAACTTGCACATGAAAAAGACTATATATGATACATGCCTACTACCCTGTTTGTTGTATGGCTGCCAAACCTGGATATTCACAAATAAAATAAAACAAAAAATCAAATGCAGTCAAACAGCGATGGAGAGGAGCATATTAAAAATTAAAAAAATACATAAAGTTAAGAGCGAAAATATTCGTCAAAGAACTAGATTCACTGATGCTCTCAAACACGCACTCTCACTAAAGTGGAAATGGGCAGGGCACATCTCACGATATGAAGACCGAAGGTGGACCATGGAAGCTACAAGATGGAATGGACCAAAGGGGAAAAGGAATGTGGGTCGACCATTAAAACGGTGGGCTGATGATATAATACACGTCGCAGGAAAAGACTGGATAAAGACAGGCAAGGACAGAGAGTTATGGAAAAGGATGGAGGAGGCCTTTACCCAAATAGGGGTCGAAATCTCTTAGATAATATAACTAACACTAATTATAAGTAACCTTGTAACTACTTACTAACAAAATTGTATATTAGGTATATAATAAGTGAGATTTCGAATAAATGGCTTATTTATTTATTTATTTATTATTATAGTTCAGAGCCCCATATTTATATCCTATCAATAAAAGTAATTATGTCAGCAATATAATCATTAATCATATTATACGCGACTTCGCCCGCGTTTTCAAAGGAAACCCGCATAGTTCCTGTTCTTGTGGGTTTTCCTGAATATAATCTATCCTCTGTGCTTATCTCAGTTACCCTCTATTATGCCAAATTTTTTTGAAAATCAGTTTCGCAGATTTTGCGTGAAGGAGTAAAGGAGTAATAAACAAACAAACATACAAACTTCCGTATTTATAATAGCATGTATAGCATAGCATGATGCTACTTGTTTTTTTTTCTTCCTTAATCCATTACTCCCAACTTCTTTCATAAAATTAACTATACCAAAACACATTCCTAAAATCTAATCAAACATAATATACCTATTTCATAACGCTGACTTCGTAATCTTAGATAGTACACATAATAGCCCCCCGATACGGTACATAAACACATAACGACGAAGGGTTTTGAGAATAGCCACCCAGCA
Organism: Colias nastes; assembly: GCA_907164665.1. Taxonomy (NCBI): domain Eukaryota; kingdom Metazoa; phylum Arthropoda; class Insecta; order Lepidoptera; family Pieridae; genus Colias; species Colias nastes. Next base: position 41,137 of record CAJQZM010035674.1, on the reverse strand, counting down.
ATCTCGGTGTGTGCTTATTCGACGGGTAATTAGTTATTAAGTGACTTTTAATTTATGAAGTTTTATCGGTTATGAAGAGCTCTTAGCTGTGATGTTGATGATAATCTTAATCAAGTAGATTACGCCCACGTTGTAAGATTTGCAGTTATTTTCCTAATGCAAGTGGAAACCAAAATTACATTTTAATTCTTTAAAAAAAATCAAATTCAAATCAAATAAGATCACTATTAAACCTACAAAACACAATATGATGATATTGGATAAACTTTGTAATTTTCAAAATGTTCGCAAAAAATTATGAAATATTGTCAACAAGATCAGTTAAATATACTCAAATTATCTTTTTAACAAGAAGATTTTCTATCAATTACGCCGCCGTTTGTATAAGATTATTTTAAAACAAAATTTTAAGCTGTCATTCTGTCTATAATAATAATTCACAATTTATTTCCTTTTAGTTTTGTTTTGTTATTAAAGACGTATACGAATAAAAAGTGAAGTCCCATGTCCCCTAGTGGGGTAAGGGGAAGATGCATTATACATCTGTTTCACTGATCGATTTTCTTTAGGGACAAGTAGGTGATCAGCCTTCTGTGTCCTGCCAGACCGAGACATTTTTTTTTCTTCGTCTCCACCGGGAATCGAACCCAGGACCACTCGGTGTTACGCTCACGCGTCAACCACTGTACCAAGGAGGCGGTCTTACCGGTCTATACCTTTTATTGCGAAATATGTACCACGGGCGAAGCCGGGGCGGACCGCTAGTATTGCATAAATATTTAACGAAAAAAATACCTCTTTACTATGTACTATGAAATAACTATGAAGTTAAAAGAATAAAAAAGCAATCCAGAACTTCTAACTATAACCAAATGCTTCTACAAATTTATTAAATACATTTAAATCAAACCATGCTTAAAGAATACGTGACATTATGTAACACACTAAAACACAAACAAAATAAACCAAGCAAGTCCTAACCTACTAACAAACACTGGCATTTAAGACACAGTTTTCCAAATAGGTAATTAAAATCCAGGAATAAGAGTCCTAAAAGAAGGAAAAGTGTCACTTCGTCACGACTCAAGAAACCGAGGATTCTCATCTCGCACTTTGTTAGAACAAGTTTATCTCGGCCATCTAGAGTTGAGAGGACTGTGGTGACTACTGTACTTAATGTTTAGTGCTCTGTGGTCCAGTTTAAATTATTAGGAGAGGTAGTAGAATAGTGGTAGGGTAGTATTAGTAGAAATATTGGTGATATGTTACTAGTATTGCATATTTTGGAAGCAATAGTAAGAAAACATTGTATATTTTGCATGTTTTAGCAATATTTATAGTATATTGACGATATAAAAATATAGAGACTAAACAATCTGATCGAGAAAAAAATGTTAAACTAAGTGGATATGCGATCATGAGGCGGTATTCGAATGTGCATCTTTCGTAGTGTGGTGAATGGTGATGCCTGTCTCAGTCACCCATCATGTAATCATCACACCACCACAGCAGATATAGAATAGATGCTTATGATGCGAGGTATATAAGAATAGATGCTTTAACTTTTACAGTTTTACGTCTACGAAGCGTGGCATTTTATAATGCTATAAAACCATAAATTAAAATTCTGTCCGCCAGCAAACATCTAAGTCTATTAAGACACTATGGATTCTTAACAATCTTCAATACATTATTAATGAAATCAGATATTTTAAGAGCAAGCTATAATTACGTTGATTTGTTTCGTTTGACTGACTGGTTGGCTTGGTTGGTAGTGGCCCTGCCTTCCAAGCCAGAGGTCGTGGGTTCGATTCCCACCCGGGGCAAATATTTGTGTAATGAACATAGATGTTTGCTCTGAGTCTGGGTGTTAATTTTCTATATAAGTATTTATTAAAAAAATATATATGTATGTTTATCAGCCATCTAGTTTCCATAACACAAGCGAAAGCTTAGTGCCGTGTGTCAAAATTGTCCTGAAATATTTATTTATTTATATTTATTTTATAATTTTCTTGATAAAGACAAGTTAAATTAAAACATCATAGTGTCAATATTTTCTATTGAAGAAAAAGGTTCCTTACTAAAAGAGAGCCATGTCTACCTTCCTGTGAAAAGAATAAAAATATGGGCCAGGGTAAATGTTTCTTTAATGGCGGTAACACTAAGTACCGGAGATTGCATGCCGCTATGGGTATTGGAAAAAAATTAACGATTAGTTTATCTGTTCACCCTGAAAGGCTATTTATGACTGCGTAAAATGGATTTCAATTTGTGTTAAAAGTAATGGTCCGTCTTATCAACGAAGGGTTAAGTACTATGTCAGGAATAGGTCAAGTTGTTTTTAAGATGGGTCGAGAGTTTTGTTGGATTTTCAAAACGCTAATTGGAAAATTGAATTCGGAGTTGGCAATTTTAGGATACTTTTCTACTTAGTGACTTATTTTTGGGAACAGTACGTATGGTTTTTTTTCTGTAATAACTGATTTCCGGTGGCAAATGGTTTAACTATGTTATGTCGATTTGAAAGTGCTTCTAGAAGAGTCTAATTGAATTAATAAACGTTTGAGTTGAATAACTTTTTATTTATATGTTTTCAGCAAATTGTATCAATAGGCACATAAACTAAAATATAGTATTAATATTGTATTTAATATCGAAATACAACATTTGCTTTATAACATGTATTTGCAATAAACTTGCTTCATACGGTCTAAGTTTTGGGGTCACGATCCTGCTGACTTAGTTTAGTCTACGAGTATATACTTAAAGGTCTGAAATTATTTCATGTAAGATTTGGTAGTCCATTTAATTTAAGGATTAGTCTTATTTAGCTTGACTTTTTCAATATTATATAGTACTAGCTGTGCCCCGTGGTTTCACCCGCATTGCTCCGCTCCTGTTGGTCTTAGCGTGATGATATATAGCCTATAGCATTCCTCGATAAATGGGCTGTCTAACGCCGAAATAATTTTTCAAACCGGACCAGTAGTTCCTGAGATTAGCGCGTTCAAACAAACAAACTCTTCAGCTTTAAAATATTAGTATAGATGTCAGTTTTCCACTAAATATAGAGCATAGAAAAGAAGTAGATGTTCTGTTAAAGTGGGTAATATTTTCTTATGACCTTGAAAACAATATAAAATGTAGGTTCTGTTCTGTAGATAATCTACAGATTATCTACATCTCGGTACAAACTTACCAACTAATCTCCATAAAATTATTGCGTATTTATGTAATATATTTGTTTAAAATACATTAATAATTTAGTCTATTTTATTCATTTGACAGCCTGTTAGTAGTGAACTAAAAGCAAATCCGAACACATAAAATATTTATGACAATTTTCCATCCATATTGTTATGCAAATATCAACTCTATTGTTCTCACAATAGAGAATAGTGAAATAACAAATGATTTCGGCTAGTAAGTTAATTAAGAGAAAATTTGGACTTATTCATATTATAGCGATAGTTAAAGCTTTGCGTCAGGTTAGAAACGCTTCTAATCTCGTTTGGTCAAAGATTATTTAATTTGATTGCCTTCTCAATATTTCATTTTGTGTTTTGGTTAAGGGGGTGTTTAATTTGAGGTAGTTATTTACTTAAATAGTCAAATTTTATTTTAAACGTGAACTATTTCTACTAATAAATCTAAAGAAATTAAGACAACTTGTATGTTTATTGAGTATATCTACAATATAGAATTAACTGTATGTTGTAGTTGATATAAAGCTATTATTTTGCACGATAAAAAGAACAATATCCTCATCATATACATCTCAGATAAAATTAGAGCACCCATAATTAGTATAACACTACAGATTTCAAATGAAAAAAGGTTCACACTTTAAACTTAAATCTTTGAATAAATAAATTGAATTCATTTCAGTAACTTATTTTCACACATCGCAAAACATTCCTACCAAAGTCCGCATCTGTCCCATACTCTATGACCCGTATCCCACAAAACCGTGCTATCAGCACCCACGTAAATTCCATAATTTATTCCCGGACCTTATCCCGCATATTCGAACAACTATTAACTTAGTGGCACGTTCTGTGGCCCACGATACTGGAACTAATGTTATTAGGCGGGTCCACACAGAGCGAGCAGCCTCGCGAGGCAATTACTACGCGATAAAAACTGAGAGGTGTGAACAAGGGACGCCCGGATGGAACGAAGTTACTAAAATAACTGACTTGCTTTCTATGAGAGAGAAAGAGATAGACAGAGAAATGCGTGCACGCCGTATGGCTTACAATTATTGCAAAAAGTCGTTACAACTTTTGGTTTTAATTCCGTCTAGCCCCCTTTCGCAACACGCGATAAAGAATTTCGTTCCAAAAACGTTACGCGTAGCAAAATGCTACGCGAGGCTTCTCGCTCAGTGTGGACCCGCCTATATAAACTAGCTTACCGTGAGACATTGCTACTGTTTCATAAGGTTGGACATAATAATATGAGGTCTCTTTTCGTGTAGTTCAAAGAATAAAGATAATATGTATGGTATATCATAGTATTAAACAAATATTCTGTCTTTCGAATGTAGGGATACCCATAATATAGCGTAGTATATTTAGTCGCATTGTACCCGTACAAAGCCGGGGCGTATCGCTAATAATAACGATGGATTCTTTTCATCTAGGTCACATAGATAAGGATATTGGGTATCTCAAATAAGCTAAATCATTGCCTGGGGTGACTAACCTTAGCGGAAACTACGAGATAAATTTTACGACGCAATTAGTTAAGGATTTGTTTAGGATTTTATGTATCATGGTCTACATAACTATGCTATATTGTTACTAGCTTTTCGCTAGCAGCTTTGCCTGCATAGTCAATGTAAATGGAGGGCGGTATGTAAACTATCCCATCCAAGTTGCCTTTATTGCTATAAAAATACAAATATAATATGTGTGTGCCGAATTTCATGAAAATTGATTCAGCAGTTGCTGTGTGAAGGCGTAACAAACAAATTCTTTAGCTTTAGTGTACGAGCTAAGATGTCATATAAAAATAGGTCAGTATTTCAACGTTAAGAACATCGACGTATGGAAAATTCCAAACGGAAATATCGTATAACGCTCGACTGATCGAACCTAGAACCTCAGGCACTATGGTTATGTTCACACGACTCTTCTAAAGAGGCAATGCAAACAAACGACATTCCATATAAAATATATAGTAGTACGTTTTGTAAGCACTGTTTATTTAAACAGGAGGTTACAAGTTGTTGGTTTAGGCGCGAACTGTGAGCAAACACAGGTGGAAACACGAGTATTTTGTAAGCTTACCAATTTTATGTTGAAATGATAATACAGAAATGTTCTCCCTTGTTTAATTTTTGGAAATCTATTTTAACACAAGTATTAAGTACTATTGTAACAAGAATAAAGGCTGTTAATTCTCGTGTGCCTACATTTTGTTTTTGTTACCGCAGAAATCCACCCTCTATAAACCTAAAGGTTAGAAAATTATTTCCGAGCCTATATATATTTACGTATATGAACAATTTGGTAAAAAATAAAGTGAAACACCTGAATTTATGTGGCTGCGAACAATTTCTTCAATAATTGATTTTACCTTGAACACAAGCAGGAAATAAACTGAGAATTTATATTTTTTTTGTCTGCGAGAACAATATTAACCCTCTACTACCTGACCCTAATTTCTTATACGTAACTACCTACTTGGAGTCTCTCAGACTCCCATACTTTGAACTCTTAAAAAACAAAAACTATTATAAATTAAAATAAATTAAAAGAAACATGTTATAGCTTGAACACTTCTTTATTTCTTAAAAGTAAAAAAAATATATATAACCTTATGGCTTATACTTAAAAACTACACTTTTTTTTAAAGTAGAAAGCAAAATTTTTTCAAAAGTTTTACACTTTTATTGAATGAGATCTTTAAAAAAACTAACAAAAATTAGGAACTCTCTTCATAAATTGTTTAAAGTTTAGTAAATAATCAACATAATGTGACACAAATTTTTGGCAAAAAAGAATTTTTTTTATAAAATTGCAAGGCTCAAACTTTACAATTTTTCCCGGCATATTGAGCACGCCATGTACGAGCACTGCAGGCATGTAGGCTTCAAAGGTATGTCATCGTCTGATGAGGATTCTGGAACCGAGCCCGAGAGTTGCGAAGAAGCACGACCTTCTGGTACGTCTACAACTTCGTCACCTTCGATCTCTGTATCCGATGCAGAATCACAGGGAAGAACACAATTTTCTTCAATATCTTCCTCGTGTTCACTGCACTGTTCATCAAAACATTCTTCTTCATTCGAGGAAAGGTCCTCCTCCAACCAACGCTCAATATTTTTATCATTCGAGGTCATTTTGAACTAAAACAAAAAAAAACAAGTTTCATGAAAATGTCACGTAACTACCTACCTGGAGTCTCGCAGACTCCACGACATAGTTTTTTACTCACCAAAACACAGCGCGCGCGCGTATGACCTCGACGTGTGCAGGAGCGGTACTGCGGGTAGAGTGGCGAAGGTACACGGACGCACACTGTTCAAGGACACTTGCTTGCAAAGATATAGACAAAAATAAGACTGCTGGAGTCTGAGAGACTCCGGTCAGGTAGTTGAGGGTTAATGTATTAATTATGTTCATCCAAAAAAAAAAAATTAGTGTGAATTACTCCAAATTTAGACATCTGAAAAAATTATAAATCCGTTTTATTTTTATCCAAATCTGTTATACTTAAGATAATATCTACAGTATATTTTACTAGACTGATATCCGTGAAATTAAAGTCAAAACAAATTTAACATTCTAACCGTGACCTCGAATGCGCGAACGAAAAACGACGAAGAATTACATTTTGTATAAATATCATGTATTTAGGCAGAGCTTTTGAAACGCCAAAAGCTCAATACACTGCCGTCAGTGGAATTTGTTTGGGAGAAACCTCAAGAGCTGACCCGATTTTGGTAGAAAATATAAGTCCCGGCATTAGTCGTTACCTAAGTGAGACTTTCAATTCATACTGCCCTAATAGCACCATAATTTTGGAATTTTCTGGAACCTCGTAGCATTTTGGTTCAATTGGAAGATTTTTATTTATCAAATACAATTTTCAGTGGGTTAGAGCGTTTTCATAATAAGCGAGAAATACTTTTCTAGAGCAAGTAACGCAATACAAATTGCTGACAAAAATGTTGTGTTATTGACAAGTCTGTTTAATATAATAAGATCAATTTATGTAATAATATATGCTTAACAAGCAACTTCTATATGTAAGCAAAAATAATCCAAGTTAATTCGATATTTTAACAATTTTCTATTGCGTTTTTATTACATACTAGCTGTGCCCGCGACTTCGTCCGCGTAGATAAATTTAACAGCATGAAGTTAGTTCTATAGGTGGTATGAAAATTGATAACTATGTTCAAGTTGTATATTCTAGTATTTTTTTTCCATACGCCAAAGAAGTATAACTTCTTACGCGTGTACATAAGTACACACACTTTTTTTTTGTGGAAGTAGTCCATACATATAACTATGTTTTAAAGTAAAAATAATCCGCTTTTTCTTAAGAGTTCAGAGTTCAGACACAAAAAAAATGAAATTTTGTTATTTATGCGATTATCTCGAAATTGCGAAGTCACAGCTCTTCCCCGAATGGTTCGAAAATTGGCCCTATGGCCTTGACGCTCGCAGTGCAAAAAGTGTTAATAATGATAGAAAAATTCATAAAAAAAAAACGACGTGTGGCACTCGGGGACTGCCGCGGTAAAGCTATTGCATGCTATGCCT
>CAJQZM010035674.1:15735-33346 GCA_907164665.1 Colias nastes | reverse complement strand
ACTGCCGCGGTAAAGCTATTGCATGCTATGCCTTCAAGCCACACCTCTGCCCACAGAACTATATAGTTCTGTGCCTCCGCCCGTCGGAGTGGGGAGCGTCAGGTTTTTTCGTTACGGAATTCCTCGATTCGGTCCCCGCGCTCAAGGCCCGCGAATCGCGATAGAAGCTATGCAATAGCTTAAAATAAAAATTGAATTATATAAAAAACCGGTACTTTTTATTCAGATTGCATTTTTTCGAAAACTATGATAGTGAGCTTCATGGGAGTTTTACTCTTGCGTTTGTCATGTATTTATCCATTCGATCATTCAATAAAATTAGGCTGTCGCAAAAGAAGGGTCAAAAAAATACTGTGAACCGTTCAGAAGGGAGCCGACCGCGGCATAGTACCTCTTAGAAGTTAGAGTTACACCCCCCTCTCCGCCGCGTCCGTCACTCGCAAGCAAAGTTTGCACACCATGCGGCGCGGGTGATTCGGGTGTTATTTTAAAATCGTAATATCTTCTAAGATGTTCATTGAAATTAAGTGATGTCAAAGACAATTTTGTTCACAATTAAATAGTCAACAACACATTTATTTGGATAAAGATTAATATTATTACGTTGATACAACTCTTAACAAATAATGCATTAATTTCGACCAAATTTGATTACCATAAAAACGGTTCTAGTGAGTTAATCTTAAAAGATAGACATATACTGTCGCGGACATTTTTTTAGATCATTTCAAAAGGAATAATTCTTTCATACATATAGGTATTTTTGGTATCTCGAACCGTTTACGCAGCGCACGTAATGGAAGCCCTCAAGGATGAATACTTTTCTCCGTTTTTTTTTTACATTTTCCATTATTTCTTCGCTCCCAATCGTTATATCGTGATGTTATATAGCCTATAAGCCTTCCTCGATAAATGTTCTATTCAACACAAAAAGAATTTTTCAATTCGAACCAGTAGTTTCTGAGATTAGCGCGTTCAAACAAACAAACAAACAAACAAACAAACTCTTCAGCTTTATAATATTAGTATAGATATATTTTTTTTATAATGGTACTTAATTTTAAAGATCGTCCGGAAGTTTGTAAAATTATTTATTCCTTTTCCTTCGTTGCGTTGGTTTTTTTTTTAATTTTTAAACTTCGGTTTCTTATTTTCATTTAATATTTTCAAGTGAGCGAGACCTACTTCTACCTCCATAATACATTCCTACATCATATTGATATCTATAAGTTTGTTGCTCCTTGACATCTTTTAAGTTGGGCCGTAACCGTGCATAAATTGTAATGGACCACAGTGGCAAAAGAAGTGGTATATTTAAGAAAAAAAATTGCCAAGGGCCAGGCCTATGTGGCTTTGAGAAGAGTTCAAAATTTCCAGGGTGTGGCTGTCCTCTCGCTCCCATATCCCCCTCTTCTTTCACAGACTTTCAACCCTTCCCTTTCCATCCCTAGTAAATGGCAGAACCGATTTTGATGTAAATAATATTATCTAATTGTATCTATATGTACACGTCATATCCTATCGTTTGATGCTCCATTTGGTTTATTTATCTAACCACTGTCACCCCTAAAGTGCCCTATATGTAATAAACGGATGAACCGATTTCGATAAAACATTACTAATTGTAATTCACCCGTTATGCACATTCATTTGATATATCACTTAGGTATATTTGACAACATTCGTTTCTTTCATTCCCACTTATACCTATATATAGGTATAGTAAATGGATGAACCGATTTTGATAAAATTTGACTTATTTTTACTGATAGGTCGTTCACTTTCATTTAATATATCACTAAAGTATATTCGACAACTTTATTTATTTTCATTCCCACTTTTACCCCTATATACCTAGGTACAATAAATGGATGAACCGATTTTGATACAGTTTATTTAAGAACCAGCGTCGGAAAATATGCTGCCTAACAAAAAAACCGCATCTAATTCGGATTACCTGCTAGCGAGCTACGGTGGCACAAACAGATACACACACATAGCGGTCAAACACTTATCACCCATATTTTTGCATCGGGGGTTAAAAATATAATACGACATAATTTAAAGGACATTTTATGTATAAAATTTACCTAGAAATAAGTATAATTTTAATTTGACCCCTCCCCCCTACTACCTCAGCTTACCCCCCCACCCTTGGGGACTTTCGATATGATCACTTGGACATATTTTATAGAAATAACTGTAGCGTATAACAGATAACTTACGTTTTATCGTACACTGTATAGTGTATACCATAGAATGCCTTAGCAAATGTTCGCCGTGAGTACTTAAATGGTCATAACTTTTTTATTTATGAACCGATTGACATGAAATAAACACTAAATGTTAAATGAAGATTACCACAATATATTAGTGAAAACCGCATCTAAATCGGATAAGCCGTTTCTGAGATTAGCGTGTTCAAACATACAGACAAACAGACAAACAGACAAACAGACAAACAGACAAAAAAATTTTTAACTACAGTTTTGGGTTTGGGATCGATTTAATAATAACCCCTGCTAATTTTTTTTTACATATTTTCATTGTACAGACACCACTTTTCTAGAATTTTATTATATGTATTGATGATGATGATAATATGAATGGTCTATTATAAATTAGTCATCTTATTACGTAGCAGTGACAATTTCCCTCTTTCTTACTACTACATTTCACTAGCATAATATTATAGCACTATCTTACAGACTAATAGGTACATTTTACCTGCATATAATAATATGAAATAAAAAAGTACAATATCCATCAATCATTGTATTCAGAAAACATCAATTTTCGAGACACCGACACCTGATCTCTATGAAACAGGTCAAGGTCGATTCATCAACAAGCCGATTCCGCAGTGTCGATGATTTACATGAATATGTATTCCTTTGTGAACCGCATGACTAAAACCTTGCATCATCGTTGTAGCAATGTTTATTTCTTTTCTCTACGATTTACATCACAACTAAAATCAAATATTCGAGTTTTATACACAATTAACTTGTTCCACTTTTATTGACATTAATAATAAAAATAACTACCGGTTTTGTTAAATCATCTTCATCAAATCATCAGTTAACTAAACTATAAAATGCAGTTCAATCAAGAAGTAACAACGTTTAATTTTAAGTTTTTTTTCATTCCCATAGTTACAGGAAGCATGGTTACTCTACAAGCCACAGATCTCAATAGGGAGTTGTAAATAAAATGATATGTAACGTTACGCATTTCAAAAGATTTCTTTCATTCTTCATATTGACCATGATTTTGGATTTTTCAGGAACTTTATGAAATGTATTTTTTTATATTAATTTACTTTTTTCTTACTAATGACATGTGTTAATATCACACTTTTTTTAGATTTAAAATAATCACTGCATTAAAAAAAATATTTTAACACTTTTGGATTATATTGTGTATTCATAAAAGGACATAATATATGACATTTCTTATATCTGAATGTTTGAATGTTTTGTGTAAAAGCGAAAAAAGGATTCGTATAAACTACGTTTAAGTATAATATAAATGTATATTTAGATACTTCTTATCCAGTTGAATCTGTCTGAATTCAGATCTAGAACTTAAAAATGGCAACCCTAAAAGTCGCACACAATGTACAATGTACCTCGTAAATAAAATGATTCGTATCACTTAGGCATTTGAAAGGATGGATACAAAGCAGTGTTGAACTTTCAATTGTGGTTAGCTCAAGTTTTATATTGCATTCCTTCGCAGCAAAAGCTGTTTGTAACGTTTTGAGCTGAGGAATTAATTGATCGTCTTCTTTGTCTAGGTTTCTGGAGTTGGGTAGAATTCTTAATGTATTGGCGTAATTTGAACAAGGAGTGGAGTGCCGTGTTTACTTCAACTGAAGTACCTATAACTAAATGTTGTTGACTTACTTTCCTTAATCCTTTCTAATATAATGCGAAAATTCATTTGTTCGTCTCGTTATGGATCGATTATCGATCGATCGATCTTCCATATCGTTATGGATCGATTTTATGACATGACTACGCTTGCGAAGCTACGGATGAAAAGCTAGTACTGATGTACTGTGTGTAGTCCACTCATTACGTAGGAAAAAAAGGCAAATAAAAGAAAGTGAACTTGCGCATCTAATTTTTTGATATATTGTAGGGGATGCCTAGAAAAGCTTAACTTGAGTTTTTCGACCAAAATTTCCTATGAGCTTTCGCCGCCATCTTGAAAAAAGGGGTAAATTTGGTTTTTCGGCAATAACTCGGCTATCCGATGAAATTCGGAAATCACTTATAAGACACTTTTTGTTCCTTTTTTTATGCTCTACAAATTAAGTCCTGACCATTTTTACCGTATCGTGCATCGTTATCGAGATATCGATCGATAAAGTAAAAAATTCAGGACACATTTGGTTTTTGCTTTATTTTTTGTTTGGGACATAATATATTTAAAAAATCATAGAATTCGAATTTTTAGAGACTATACCTACAATTTTCTTTTTGGAGTTTTTTAAGTTGGACAAAAATTACGATCTCCAGCGCGCCGCAAAGTCGGTTAATTCACGCTCACCGTCGAGCGAGCTGCTAGAGCGTCACAATCATTTTACGACTTAAGCATTTACCTACGTCTTAAATATTTTGCGATTCCATCGCTTCGCAAAATCAATGACTGCGAATAAAGTGAATCACCTCTCACTACTCCCGCCAACTAAAAGCGCTGTGCGTCAACACATTTTCCGGACGTATCTACAAGTTCAAACCTGGCTCGGATTTTTCAAAGATCCACAAGATTGGGGTTGGCGACATACTAATCGAGGGCTCGAACCAATCACGAGCACCGCCGAACCTGCTCCGCCTGAACTATTGAAACTCATTTCCTGTAAATGTAAAAGAAATTGTGAGGCCGCCTGTGGGTGCAGAAAAGCGGGAATTAGTTGCTCCGTTATTTGCATGCACTGCAGTGGGCAAACATGCAGTAACGTCGCCAAAGTCGACATTTTGCTTCACGACGACGATGCTCTCGACGAGCCAGCATCATTTCCAGCGTCTCAACAGACACACCAACTCGAAGAGCTTACGGCGGACGAAGACCTTCAGCCTGGACCATCGAAGCGAAAAAAAATATGAAAAAAGTCTATCGTTCGTGTCTCAAGTGAACAAAAAAAATTTTCTTCCCATACACGTTTATTTTGTATTAAAAAAAAAAAATATTGAAAGACCTGGCATCCGTTTTGACGAGTGTGTTTGCATTTTTTCAATTATAAAATTTTCTTAAGACAATTTTTCATTCATTTTACCGTGTTTTTTGTACTTTTTTTCCCTCAAATGTACAGTTTAACTTTTTTTTTACTGCACAAACAAATTATTTGTTTATAATAAATATACTTTATTCGATTCGCCATGCGAACACAACCGAGCGAGCAGCTCGCTCGACGGTGAGCGTGAATTCACTGACTTTGCGGCGCGCTGGAGATCGTAATTTTTGTCCGACTTAAAAAACTCCAAAAAGAAAATTGTAGGTATAGTCTCTAAAAATTCGAATTCTATGATTTTTTAAATATATTATGTCCCAAACAAAAAATAAAGCAAAAACCAAATGTGTCCTGAATTTTTTACTTTATCGATCGATATCTCGATAACGATGCACGATACGGTAAAAATGGTCAGGACTTAATTTGTAGAGCATAAAAAAAGGAACAAAAAGTGTCTTATAAGTGATTTCCGAATTTCATCGGATAGCCGAGTTATTGCCGAAAAACCAAATTTACCCCTTTTTTCAAGATGGCGGCGAAAGCTCATAGGAAATTTTGGTCGAAAAACTCAAGTTAAGCTTTTCTAGGCATCCCCTACAATATATCAAAAAATTAGATGCGCAAGTTCACTTTCTTTTTTAAATGTATATAATGAGTGGACTAGTGATACTTTTAGCACTTTGCACGTACATGTATTACTATATTATATTTGTACATATGTATCTTTTATTAGGTACTGGAATGGTCATATACAGGAAGCCCTGTGGTCCCCTTTTAATTACTTTTAAGATTAATCAAATAAATCTCTTATTTCTCTTTTTTTACCTACTTATCTTTCTTTCAGTCTAAATCTCGTCTGATAGTCCAACGAGGATTAAATCTAAAACCTTTTAATTCTAAATCATGGCTATATTAATAGGAAATGTTATTTGAATAAGCTACAAACCCTTTATTTACAATTATAAAACGGGGACAACAATATCTGTTTTAGGCGCGGGTCAAACACAAGCGGCGCGGGCGCGGGCGTGCCATAAGCGCACCTCTTCAATCTGTTTTGCACCACGTCCTTCTTCTACATTTTGTATGAAAGAACTTTGGAAAGGCGTCGAGACGGCACGCCACGGTTGTGCCACGGCTGCGCCGCTTTTCTATGAAAGAACTTTGGAAATAGCCAATAGCGCACCCGATGCGCGCCGGCAGTGCGCCCGATGCGCGCCGCGCCGCTTGTGTCTGTCCCGCGCCTTAGCCTCGAGCGCAGCGTGACCTCGGTAATTCGTGATATTATTTCGATTCTCTGTAGTAATATTTACAATTATTACTACTGTTTTAAACATTTTGTATTCAATCTTTTTGTTACTACTATATTGTAATATTTTCCGTTCCTTTTTATCATGTAGTAGGTGTGCCCTGCAGTTTTACCCGCAGTGCTCCACTCCTGTTGGTCTTAGCGTGATATATAGCCTTCCTCGATAAATGGGCTATCTAACACCGAAAGAATTTTTCAAATCGGACCAGTAGTTCCTGATATTAGCGCGTCCAAACAAACAAACAAACTCTTCAGCTTTATAATATTAGTATAGATAACTCTACCTTCTTATCTGTAAGATAATTAGCTACAGTTACATTTCAATTGCATGTATGAATATAGTTTTAATGTGTACGGTGTTTGCTTACCTTTTGATAGAATATTGTTTTGTTTCTACATGTAGTTTGTATAATATGTTTGCAGATATCTACCTTTTCCTAGAATTTGAAGAGAATTTCTACCAACTTTAATGGGCCAAATTTTAACATCTGTTTCAATTATTGATTTTTCTTTATGGGCAAATAAGCTAGACCATGACTTGTAACTTTTGTTAGTCTTTATTGGAAGTCTAATCCAAGATTACTTGGTTCTGGGGTTTAAGCTTAACCGCTGTCCATTCTACCCAGAAGACCAGCCCCCATATCATGACGTGTTAAAGCAATATTATTTCCAATGCGGAAAAAGGACAGAGCTATTAATACGTCGTCTACCGCCGCTTTCCTACACTAGAATTATTACTGCTTTAAGACGGTAACCCGCAGGATAATTAGCTATTAAAAATGTTTATTGCAACACAAAAGAAACATTTTCACGGTCACAAATTCCGCCCAGGTTTCTATGATACTCTGTAAAAACTCAAGAATATAATATTAGCGTTCATTGTATTCAAAGTCAAGTTTCGTTGTCACTCAACAAGAGAGCTTGTTAGTGATAAATAAATAACTCCTTCCATTGTATGCTGTACAAAGCATAAACTTCATAGTTTTAAAGCAATTTTGAAATGTTCTTGTTTCTGTTTACAGGCCAATTGTTGTTTTACAAGGTTTTATTACTGCGTCAATTTTGAAGGTCATAGAAGTTTTAGTTTGAACTAGTTGCTATAGACTTAGCCCTTATTTAGCCATAGTTAATGTGACATGATATTAAGTACAATAGTGCTTGGAAAAATGAGCCTTTTTCTAAATAGATTATTTTGTTAGTGAATGTATTTTGGATCTGTTTGGCTGCTTTGAGGTGAAGCAGGTTTTCATGTAGGTAATACCTAATTATTATCAGTCCAATGAAAAATTATTATTAAATTATTACGCTGTGATGATGAAAAATTTTAAATTTGATGAAATAGAATATTTTCCGAACCTATTCTAAATCGTTTTTAATGTAGCGCTAATTTCTTAGAAAATAATCTATGAAAATTGGCGTAGGTACTCCATCAAGTAACATAAAACTACAGATGAATTGAACACCTCTTTTGTAAAGTCGGTGAACACATTCAATCAAGTTTTAAAACATAATACGCTATAATATAATCACATACTTATTCCAATCCTCTGATGAGGGTGCTTCTAACCACTAATCGGAGAGAATCGCTTAAACCTCTAAAGAGGGATCTTAATGTGTATTAATACGGGGATTTAAATAGTATTCGAATTGAATTTAATGCAAGTAAGTTTTGCTCGTTATAGGAAGTTTTTTACACTTTTAGTTTTTTACGCTTTATCATAAGTGCTACCGAGAATCATTAAATTGGTTATATAACTAGCTGGCGAAATATTTAGGAGGCCATTAATTATAGTAGGTAGAGAAAATTAGAAAAAAATATTGTTCTCTACACCAAAGGCTATTTTCATCATTTTCAAAGTAAGTGTGTTGTGTAAAAACCTCTCGCTTCAATACACGTTTTATTTGGCTACAGATAGATATTATTTTACGGATATGACGTATTATGCATAGTTTACTTAGATTTTAATCGCGATTTATTAATTATATTATTATCCCGACGTTTTACACACTTTGCAGCGAGCAGGATTGTAATATAATGAATAATTCACATTTAAAATCCGTTAAAATCTAATTTCTAAATGTATAATACTCGCGCAAAATCAAACATTAGAAAATACTATTTAACTGTTGGATGATATTAACACATAGTTGTCTAGATACATAACGTTTGTGACACAATAATCATCCTATCACATCAGAGATCACCGCATGCAATCTTGAGATAGCAGCTGTAATAGATTTATCTAATTATAATTAAGTGCAAAGTTATGAAGCGCGGTTTGCGGTTTGTATCAGATGGGATTGTGCGTGGCAAAGAGTAGAATGTAGATGTGGCATAACTTTTATTTGTTTGTATAATGAGTGGAATATATTAGTATCATTATATATTCATATCCATACCATAACATCATAGTATATTTTTTTCATAACAAACGTAATATAGCCTCTCTAGATCATAAAGTAGAGAGGCTATAACTACGTTGTACACAGGTTGTTTTTAAGCTAGATATTGTTTTTATTCCTAAGACATTTTTATAATTTCTGAAATGTCAATTTATACTTATGTCTATTTTATCATGTGAAATCAAGATTGGATGAGAACCTAAATTGTAAATCTCTCTAAGTTCTATCTCAGAAATAAAAATGATATTTATTTAACAGGGGTATACCTATCTCTTTTATGTTAATATTTTATCGTTACATTAATTTATGTAACAACACAATTTTATACATACATAATCACGGAGTGGTTGGTTATGAATTATATTATAATTATAGGATAATACTTCAGGTGTTGATACGGATCCCAACTCAAATATCATTAATTACTCCTATTTAAAGCCAATCTACCGTGAAGGGAGAAATCCTTTTGCTGTACTTTAAATTGCCTGTTTTATTTTAAGGAAAACGCAATTAAAACGCCTTTAATGGTCTATAATAAGCACAATTAAGAAAGCTACGTATTAAATCTTATTCACGTTTTCAATTTTAAGTCTTGTTTAGTGGAAAATGTACTATTTAACACTTAAATTAAACTAAGCATTTCTTTAACAGAACATTGCCATGAATCTCTGCTTAATTGAAATATCTTAAGAAATTCTCTACTAACTATTTAGTGCTTAATCTAAACCTATAGGTACACTTTTAATTATTTTTAGAGTTAAATAAAAATTAGTTAATCGTTAATCAAACTATCATACCATATAATAATATGTAATATGTTGAACTGTACATAACTATACGTACATATTATATCTAACACTAGACCCAATTAATCTATGTATTTGAAAACTAGTCACATCTGCAAAATAATCTTTGCCGCAAAATAGGTGTGTGTGACGGCGGTCATTCCACGTGCAACGAATGAATTATTATAATAATATTCACTGTATATTTGATGTAATTTTCCGCTCGCGATGTAAGCGAATAATGAGGTTATTAGATTAGCTTGGCAATGTTACACTTTATATTTTATACAAACTTGTCCACAGGCTATACGGATCGAGTTAACCAGACGTAGACAACTTCATTTGATATTACACTGGTTGCAAAACGTTTTTGATGTGAAAATGTTTTGTTCTGGACCTGATTGGGATGAAATTTGATATGCAAATTGCAACGAGATATTATTTATGGGGTATTATTACTATTTTTTCCTGTTATTTCTTAATAGGGATTACAATAACCTCCTCCTTTTTTTTGAAGTTGGTTAAAAAGGGTGTCTTTTATTTCTTATTATGATTTACAAAATCAGGACTGAAGGAAGTTTTAAAATAGTCTGAAAAATTATCAAATTCAATGGGAATTTGTAGCTTTTATCACTCAAAGTAAGGTTAGTAATTAGAAGTGTGCCAGCTTGCGCCGCCTCGGGGTGGGTAATTTGGTGGAGGGCCTGGAAACAGGCAATTCGCAGAGGGCCTGGAAACGGGAACTGCTGGGCGGGACATGCGGAAGATTGCGATAGTGTTCCCGCATCCCGTCTAAAGCAGCGCGTTGGTACACAGTGGGGTTTTAGTCGGTAGGAATTCGACATAACCCACAGCTCCTTCCCCGGGAGCCGTGGGTATCTTAGGTAAGATTTCCCCACTTAAAAAAAAAAGCAATTAGAATTAGTAAGTATATCTAGTAATAAATTAAAATGAAACAAACAAAATATTCGTCTGACGATTACTTTATTTCCTTAATGTTTAAACATTACATCGCTATGGGAAAGTTAAAATACTGTTACAAATATACATAATCTAATACAGAATTAAATTATTTACTCATACATTTGTTTACATATTTCCTGAAACATTATTGTTAATAGTTATTTATAAGCAAGCTTGCAGAACATTCTATATAACGACATTTTTAATTCTATCAAAAAAACTAAGAACTTGTTATATTTAAGTAGGTAGCATGGTCGCGGAAGAATTCCAACCAATACCCGCGGCCCCATCATTAAAGCGGCTCGACGGAACACAGTGGGGTTTTAGTCGGTAAGAATCCGACATAACCCACGGCTCCTACCCCGGAGGCCGTGGGTATCTTTGGAAGATTTCCCCACTTAAAAAAAAGGTAATAATAGTAAGTATAAGGTAATATAATAAGTAAAGATTTACAGTATTTTATCTTTCCATCCTCGATATTATTTACACAACCGTAATTAACGTAAAACTCAAACATTTGCATGATAATTACAATCTTAATTAGCTTAAATAATTTAATTACTCGTACATTGTATACTTTAAGAACTTTAATGTAACATGGTCTAAATCTATTTTAATAAATGCGTGAAAATATTGTATTGACAAATGGAAATTGTTGATTATCTCGAGTAATATATTTACATAAATATATTGATTTTTGTGAATCATGGTCGCTGTTTCCTTGGTAAAGTGGTTAGTACTTATACGTAAGGTCTTAGGTTTGATTTGTCAAAATCCAAAGGTATTTTCTATGTTTCATTTAACGAGGAAGGCTATCTTATTTCATATAAATTATGTGTCACGTAGTTTGTCTGCCATGGACTCTACTACTGGATCGATTATAATGAGACTTTCCACACAGTGTACAGTTTTATCCAACTTAAAATATAATAGTTTATTATATTTTAAGTAATAGTTTATTATATTTTACGATAAATAAAAGAACTATCCGGGCAGAGTCAGGGGAGCAGCTAGTAGTCTAAATAACAAATAACATCAAGTTACCACCAATAGGAACGTAGCATCAATGAAAAATGTTGCAAATTACGAGGGAAAAACGCAATTTACTTACTCCCACGCGAAGTCATGGACAAACCTAATTTATTATAGGACCAGCCCTTTGCACGTTTTAAAAAAAGCTTGCGTAAGAAAATGGCATAGACAGCCCTATTCAAAGTTTATATGTATTGATTTGTTTAAATGTTTTAATATGCACTTCTTTACTATTATATGATTTATTTGGTACCTAATAAATACCTAATATACTAGAAAATATATGGACTGTCCGTATTAGTCTCCACTGAGAGTAAAAACTGAGTTTAAACTTTAGTTAATTTAGTTAATGCGCCATTAACCACTGATCTCATAGGAATGAGAATGAAAAATGAGAATTTAGGTTATAAAATATTCTAAAAACAATTGTCAAAAAACGACCCCATTGTATTCATTTTAAAAAAGTATTCTCAAATCAAACGAAAATTTGATTCCGCCTTGAAAATTAAATTCGTAAATTTCTGATGACTTAACCAAATCCGTTCATTTGTTCTCGAAACGGGACAATTTGCTTAAAAGGTTTCGAATATCGTTTTAAAAATCAATTGGGTGAAAAACGATTTTTCCGGCGACACACATAGGTGATGGCTTTGTATGGAAGTGTTGTGTCTGCTTCATTGTGAGGAGTAATGGAATACGCATGGAAAAGCATCATCGTAAGACATTTCAATGTATCGGCTATACAGTTTTATCGCTTTTATACATTGAAGTATTGCGGTTTATTACTAAGTAACGTTTTACTATGGGATTGAAGGATTTTATTTCATTTTTTGTCCAATGAAACGGAAGATTTGACACGTTCGAGGAAGTTATTTTGTCTTCCAGGAAAATAACTTTGTTGTTTCCTTATTCATGTCTTTCAAATAAAAAATGAAGTGAAGTTCTTAAGGCGTGTTGAGAGTAAAATTTCAAGGTCGCGTCATGGCATTACCGTCACGTCATGGAGTAAAGCGACTATTTTGGTACCTATCCGTGAATCATGCCAAAGAAGTTTCACTTCTGACACGTGTACTCGGCACACACGCGCTTTTTATTTGTTTCGACCCGAGTCTTAAGAGAACTTACAATCTGTATGTTCGGAATCATAGTTTACGTTAATTCTAAATTCAACATATTCCCATTCGTCAATTCAATAGCTTATTACAATTTTAATTAATTACACTACAACTTAATTTATTATTTACAAATGTTTTAACACCATCATCCATGCACATTCAAATGAATTATTAAATTAAATAATATCTTCGCCATTTTGTAATATATTCACAAATCACCATTAAGATTTTATACGTTACGTCGATTTTATACCTTGTTAACTAAAGCTTGAAATAGATTAATATTATATACTTAAGGTAACATTAAATAATGGACAAACTAAGTGAAATAATCTTCTTAAATTATGACTAAACAATGAACTTATATATTGTATAAACATTTGAAATAACAGCCACATTCGAATATCTTCCATCAAAAAACAGCGCAGTAATCACTTGACCTAAAATATTACAATAAGAAATAAAAATTGTGAACAATATGTCAAGAGCCGACTCAGAAAAGCTCTCGATTCGTATCAGAGTGGGACATCTGCGTGACGCCACATTCACAGAAACGTGGCCTTGGCCTGATAGATTTGTAACTCTTGTATATAAAAAAACTTTATAACTCTTGTATGATGACAAATGGATGACGAATTATATAATTCTTTTTGACAAGAAACTAAACCACCTGGAAGTGGTGAGCAGTGGAAAAAAATTAAATGAAGAAATACAATAAACAAATATCAGGACGGCTTTTAAATAAAAAACGAATCATCAAAATCGGTTCATCTAGCCGAAACTTATGGGGTAACAAACTCAAAAAAATACAGTTAAATCGATCTTGCTATTTTTTTTAGAAGTTGGTTGAAATTCGCCTTAATTTTCAAGGCGAAATAAGTTCTAGAGAGATAAAGTTGTAATAATTCTCTTTTACTCAAAGCGTGTCATCGACCTCTACCAACAAAGTCGTTCTTATTTGTATAATATCCCCAGAGATCCTAACTTTACAAACCACCGTACAAACGGACCTGTACATTTTATTTTATCTCATATTCAACTCTCTTGAAGTTAGAACTTCGTGTATATTAAAATTAAATCTTCAAAATTGTAACATATCTCTAGAATACGTTGACTAAATTGTAGCAAGCCTAGAATACATTGACTAAATTGTAGCAAAGAAAACTAGTGGTTTGGGAATACAAATCTCGTGTCAGAACTTCAATTTACATGACATATCTTAGTTGGATTGTTAGTCATGTTGTGGTATTGTCTGGGGATGTGTTGAAGTGTGTTGTTATTGGTTAATACAATTCGGATTTTGAAACTGTTAGTAATTGTATTTTGTTTTCCGTATCCGGCTTGAAGGACCAATTGAAATGTTTCAAGGTTGCTTTTATTAACCGTAGTATTTAAATTAAGTGTTCAACTTTCAAAGTTATGTGGTTCTGAAAGTACAATAAATGTAGCACATAATGTACCATGGTATTCGTACATCGAAATTTTTAAAGATTAATTTTTATTAACGAACAAACTAATTGGTCATATCATACTTAACATTAAAATGGCGAAGATATTAAACAAATATCTTGATTATATAAAACGCTTACTAACCCTGGTTTAAATTATATGTTAATCCTTAAATAAAAAGAAATACAAACGGGCTGAAAAATAAGCTAGTCAATTCAATTTCAACATCAATTTTCTCTACAAAAAAATGGTCTCGATCTATTGTGCCAGCCCTAAAATTAAAAATGTTAGTCTATTCGAGTACTAGCAACCCATAAGGGCTACAATGACGCTGAGTAGGGCTGCCGACAGCGGGTACTGCAGGCGCAACTGACCCCCATGCTGCATTGCTGCTGGGTGCTCTCCTGAAACAAAGGGAAACTTAGAATATTCTGTACGTATTAATTTTAGGGAATTTATGAGGTAAGTAGGTATATAAGTGGAGTTCGGGTCATAATGAAACAATTTTCTACTGGACGTGTGATGAGATGCCTTCTTTGATGAATAGAATACATAACATTGATAAAATCATAGTTCCTGAGGTTAGCACATTCAACCAAACAAACAAATAAATGAAACAAAAAACAAGGTGTGTGGAATAGACTGGTAATTGAAAATTAGAAAGGCGGACTGCCTTGCAGTAAATATACTAGGTATAAATGATATGAATAAATGTAAACAAAATTGAACGAGGCATCCGTAAGTAAAAACTCCGTGTTGTAAAACGAAATAGCTGTAAGGTGTTATTTGAAATTGGGGTAACCTTATATTGCTGTATAGGCTTAACTTTTTTTACCAAAAGGATATTTAAAACTTAAAGATTGGGCAGGAATATGGCTCTTAAATATTCTATCCTTTTGGTAAAAAAAGTATGTTTGCGAATACCTACATATAATATTACTAGATTTCCGCCCGCGGCTTCGCCCGCGTTTTCAAAGAAAAACCCGCATAGTTCCCGTTCCCGTGGGATTTCCGGAATAAAACCTATCCTATGTGTTAATCCAAGTTACCCTCTATATGTGTGCTAAATTTCATTGTAATCGGTTCAGTAGTTTTTACGTGAAAGAGTAACAAACATCCATACATCCATACATCCATACTTACAAACTTTCGCCTTTATAATAGTATTAAGATAAGATAAATGCGAAAGTTTGTGAGGATGGATGAATGGATGGATGTTTGTTACTCTTTCACGCAAATACTACTCAAACGATTCAACAATGAAAATTGGTATGTAGATAGCTGAAGACCTAGAATAAGACATAGGCTATTTTTTATCCCGGAAATCCCACAGGAACGGGAACTATGCGGGTTTTTCTTTGAAAACGCGGGCGAAGCCACGTGGAAATCTAGTACTGAATTCAAATCTTTTCACTATCCTAAACGTGTAGATATACTTCTCTATATTTTAGGAAGGAACCATTCTCGTGCAAGCGAGATTCAATGCGAACATAGTATGTGCTCCCAAAAGCAATTGGAATTTCCCTTTGCTTTCATCACGCAAATTGATTAATGTATAAGAGATGCACCTAAGAGCTGGAATTAGAGCTCGTTATTCTATATTGCGAATGAAATAATTAATTTAGAAATGCGACGGTATAGTGGAAATAGTAGGGATATTTTGCTTGGATGTCTAGTTATATTATGATTAGGATGGTAATTTTCTTTTTCTGGGTAAAGATTTTTAGGTTAAAAAGGAATGTTTTCACCTTCATGTGACCTTTGCTTTTTTATGGTAAATTGTATAGTATATACCTACATATTTATAGCTGGGTATTAGGTTTGTTAAATGTTCGAAGTGAAAAGTAGTAAAAATAAATTTCTAAAGTCTTACGTCCTGAATTTCATAGTATTCTTCATGCTTATGCTTAAAATTCTTATGAAATCAAACAAAACTATTTCAAAGAATATAAGACTTTATTCCAACATATCTATAATATCATTTACCATTTCATCAGAAATTACAACGCTCTATAAAATATTAAGTTCTATGAAAACCTATAATAGTAAAAAAAATCGTCTAGAAAAAACAATTATCCAAATTAAACAAACATGTCTAATACTATTAGACTACAGGCCCATGTTGAAAAAATTATGGGTCATTTGACCCAGCAGGTGACCTATCTAGAATGATATAAGAGCATAAAATAATAAGACTCAGCACTATGACGTCACTTGTAAGCTGTCCACCTGAGTGCAGATGAGAATTCGAAAGTTGATGTAGAGATTTTCTCTCCTTGTCTCCATGATTTTTGTACGGCGTTGCGGAATAATGGCTTAAAAGCAGTATAGAAATAGTATGACACAGATGCCGTACAAAAATGGTGGTCCACAAAGTCGGAATTTATTTTTATTTTTCGACAGTTGCCGGGGTAAATTTGGTCATTTGATTTTGTACGGCATCTGTGTCATACTATTTCTATACTACTTTTAATCAATTATTCCGCAACGCCGTACAAAAATCATGGAGACAAGGGGAGAAAATCTCTACCTCAACTTTCGAATTCTCATCTGCACTCAGGTGGACAGCTTACAAGTGACGTCATAGTGCTGAATCTTATTATTTTATGCTCTTATATCATTCTAGATAGGTCACCTGCTGGGTCAAATGACCCATAATTTTTTCAACATGGGCCTGTAGTCTATATCGAACCAATCTAACATTTTACATGTGAGTTTAACAACTTGGAAACAAAAGACGTGTGGCACTCGGGGACTGCCGCGGTAAAGCTATTGCATGCTATGCCTTCAAGCCACACCTCCGTGCCCGTCGGAGTGGGGAGCGTGAGGTTTTTTCGTTACGGAATTTCTGGATTCGGTCCCCGCGCTCAAGGCCCGCGATAGAAGCTATGCAATAGCTTAAAAACTATAAAATTTTTATCGGCAGAAAGTTTCGTTTCACGTTTATCGTCGGAATGAAATTCGCGTCAATTTACTGTTCATTTTTGGGAGCGATCCAGATGAAAGTTTTGCTATTGAAAGGTTTGATACATATCATGAAAAAGTAATTACAATTAGTATTGAATAACACTTTAATGTGATCATAATATTATTGTAAGGAGTATTTTTGAAATTTAAATTTAATTTGTGATGTTGATGAAATTAAGTTGATAAGTCGATTGCTTTCTCGTTATTTGGCTGAAGAATTTGTTCATTTACTTATGTAGGTAAATGCGAAAGTATGTAGCAATCAAGAAGCTTATATCTAATACACTGGAGATTGCACTATGAACGTTTACTTGTCACGGGAAGGTATGACCTTGAATGACGCCTGGTTGTT